>VWZP01009758.1:370278-449977 GCA_013396995.1 Dicaeum eximium
TTTGGTGTTTTGGTTTTTTTGCTTTTTTTTTTTTTTAATTCCTGTTTTTAAAAAGCGCTGATCTAAGGCTGGTGGGGGAGGGACGGACGGACGGACGGGGACAGGCACCCCCCCCTCCCCGAAATCTTACCCCTGGGAAAAATTTAGTTCGTTTGAGAGCACGCAGTCCTTCCTCCACTCCCACAAAANGTCAGGACGGGCGAAAAAAATGCCACTTCCCAACTAACAGGCGGAATCCAGCCCAGATTTTCAGTCCTTTCTTCTTTTTTTCCTTCCTCCCTTTCACTAATTTATCCCGATGTTAGCACATTCTGTCTTGTAACNCAAAAATCTGGTCCTTGATGCTTCACTTCTGAATGTGAAATATTACCTCCCGCCTCGTAAAGTTGAGAGGCACAGCATTTTTTTTCTTTTTTCTTTTTTTTTTCTTTAAGCAAGGACGAAAAAAAACCTAAACAAACAAACAAAAAAAAAAGGACTTCTGATCCGTGTGCCAAAGTAGGGGGAGATGTTATTGACCGATTTATACTGGCTGAGATGATACTTGCTTTCTACTTCTTGATCACTTGCTCTTTAAGTAAAATGAGGCACAGAGTTGTTGCTGAGACGAGTGGGAACAGCATTTTGATTTGCTGGTTTAATTAAAAATGATAAAGGATTAAAGGTAAGCATTATGCATATATATGTATAAATATTTCGGCAGTCGACTGTAAAAGGGAGAGATCCCTTTAAAAATCGTTTTAACTAAGCTTTGTCAAACACACATTCATTTGCGGTCACTGGGGCCACCTTGGTGCAGATCACTTAAAGTGTATGTCTTAATCAGTTTCCTGTACAGTCAGTAATACTATATTTAACAGACCTAACAATTGTGTGACCTAGGAATACATTAGAGCTGCTTTTAGAACTGTTATCTTAAGGATATTTTTTTTAAACAAAAGAGAATTTTTATTTCTTCTCACTTTTTTTTTTTAATTTTAACATATGGATTTTAATATTTTACAGTAAACATTTGAGTTTGTAGGCTGTTGTTTTTAACAGAAGGTGTATTGTGGCAGGGAAAATGAGGTTTCCCACTTCCCTTAGCACTCTCCTCCCCCACCCCCCAAGAGATTAAGGGGGGGGGGGGGTAAAAGATAATACAGGAGAGTTACAAAACTTCAAGGGTCTGGTTTAAAGCCACAAAATCCATGGAATGCAGTGAAGAGTGAATCCGTGTCCTTCCTTTTCTCCTTTTTGTGCCTAGGTGGTGGTCCAGGGGGTTAGATTACAACATGTGCTCCAACAGCTAGGCACTTACTTCTATGGCTGTATTTCCTGAACTTTGTGGATTTAAATAATGTAGATAATTTTTTTTCTTCCTTTTTTTTTTTTTCTTTTTTTCTTTTTCTCTTCCTTTTTATGGACATGGCTTTTAAAGAGAGGTTGTTGATGTTGGTATACAACTAGATTAAAAGCACTCGTAAAAACACCACAGCCACTGCCTCTGGCTTAACAAACTTAAGAACGTGACAATGGTGGATATTTTTGCTCCCCCCTACCTTGCCCCCTCTTATTGAGTGACGCTATATTGTGGTAACACCCAGACAAGAAATGCTTGACTATTTCCCTCCTCACAGGACAACGTGGATGTGGACTGCAGGTTGTGAGCCTAGACACACCTAGGGGAGGAAGACAAGAAGAGTTGAACTTAAGAGAGAGCCCAACGGAGATAAACGAATGTCCCCACATCTCCAAAGGAAAGTTCATCGGATTTTTACTCTAGAGATCTTATCTTCAGGATGTCATTGAACACTTCCACTGCAGGAAAAGGTGTGGATCCAAACGCAGTTGACACTTACGACAGTGGCGATGACTGGGAAATCGGTGTTGGGAATTTAATAATCGATTTGGACGCCGACTTAGAGAAGGACAGACAGAAATTTGAGATGAATAATTCTAATACCACCAGCAGCAGCAACACCAGCTCCAAGGATTGCGGGGGTCTGGCTTCCAGTGGGGTTAATGCTACCTCAGCCTTAGCTGATGGCCTAAAATTCGCTTCTGTTCAGCCCTCTGCTCCACAGGGGAATTCCTCTCACAAAGAGACTAGCAAATCAAAAGTGAAAAGGAGTAAAACTTCTAAGGATGCTAATAAATCTCTGCCTTCTGCTGCCTTGTATGGGATTCCTGAGATCAGCAGTGCTGGCAAAAGGCAGGAAGTCCAAGGGCGCCCTGGAGAGGCAACTGGCATGAATTCAGCACTGGGTCAAAGTGTGAGCAGTAACCCAAACGGCAATAATAACAACACCAGCAACACCACCACCGTTGCCTCTTGTGGGAAAAACAAAGAGGAGAAACCAGGTAAAGCCCCAGGCAGCAGGGGCTCCAAGCGGGATAAGGATGCAGGAAAATCCAGGAAGGACAAGCAGCATGACCTGCAGCAGGGCCACCCCAATGGCAGTGGGGGTGGCAATAGCCAAGTTCCCTCTGGGCACCTCTATGGCTTCGGGGCCAAGGGAGGCAGTGGTGGAAGCAGCAGCCCCTTCCACTGCACCTCCTCTGCTGTGGGGGAGGTGAGCAAAAGTACCCCGGATTCAGGGTTAATGGGGAACTCTGTTTTGGTAAAGAAGGAAGAGGAGGAGGAGGACAGCCACAGGCGAATCAAGAAATTGAAAACAGAAAAGGTAGGACAAAGCTCCTCTCCACCTCTTCTGTGTTTCCTCATGTCTATAATAAGTGTCCCATGAGTGTCCCATGACTGTATGTCTGGCTCCTCTGTCCTCTCTGCTGTGTATTTGTGACATGTGTATGTCCTTCCTCCTTCCCTTACAAAAAAAAAAAAANAACCCAGAGACCTCTTCCCTCCTCCATGGACGATACCATCTTTCCAGTGTGCTGCTCTTCCTTGTGATTTCCTCTCCCTGTCTTCAGACCTGGAGAACGTTTCTGTCTGGTCTGTTGGTTTTAACTGCACTTCCCCAGAAGGAGAAGCGCAGAGGTGACCATGACTGAGCTGTCCCCAGTTTTAGCAGAGAGCAGCAGCACCGGTGGGATGGCATGTGTTCACAGGCGGGGGGTGCATAGCTCGGGCTCCAGGAGCAGCAGGTCTTGCATGTGCTGACTCTTCCACAACATCAGCAGGCATTCATGGCCATTCCTCTCCCAGAGTCTAGAGGAGCCCCTCTCCCTTCCTCTGACCCACTGCCTAGAGCCGAGTTTGTGCTTGGGGAGGAAACAGGAGCTCTCAGCAGGGACCGGGGCTCGGCCGCTGCGCTTCGTGGGGACGCAGGATGCTTATTGTGCTGCTGGCTTCCGTGGCACTGCAGCCCAGAGGCCCCAGAAGCTGAGGTAGCGACTGGGAGGAAGGAGCCAGCAGACAGGCAGTGCCTCTTGTCTTCCTGGAAGGAGGATGCCGGGAGGAGGGAAATGCACCTTGTGCTGAGAATTGTATGTGCAAAACAGCTTTTGGAATAGAGTGGAGCAGTTTGTCTCCTGTCCGGGGGAGTTTTCCTCTCTGAGCCACGCTGGCTCTTGGATTTGAGCTGCTTGTTTGTTGAGCGGTTGAAATGTGTGAAAAGAATCAGATGGGAGTGTGTGGTTTTATCCGTTTCTATTTCAAGGATGCTTTCTGTATGAATAGATGGCCGCTACTCTAATCTTTGGGAAAGGTGGAGGGAGACCTTATTGTCTTTTGTCAGCTGCTGGTTCAAGGTTGTTCTGGTGCTGGTGCTGGGAGTTCTGTCCCTAGGGCAGAAGCCATCTTCTGGGCATCCAGAGGGCGAGTGTTGGCCCAGGACTACAAGCGTGGTAAATTCTACAGGTTGTTAAACAAAGAGAACCTGCTCTGCCTGAAAAATAAAGCAAACCAACACTCTCCAAATGAGCAATCTCAGGGTGTTAAGATTGTGACTGTATTGTCAGCTGTTTGTCCTAAATTACCTGCTTTTATAACTTCCCAGAGTGAACATTCAGCCATGGGGAAACTTTTGGGTCGGTGTTAACTGTATGGGCTGCAAGTGTCTGGGAGGGCTGGAGGTCTCAGGGAGCAGGGAATTCTGTCTTCTTAGGACTGGCTACCAGCGTTTTGTATTTCAGTCGTGAAGTTTTTGTAATACTAAGTCGACTGGAGGATTAGATTTGGGTGTTTGTGATAGCAGATATTTGTTAGTACTGGAAGATAATTCCAAGGGGCACTGTTCAAGGCAAGGAACAAATTAAATTTCATATTGTATGCATATTATTGCTTTTAAGATAGCATATCTGTGGATGAATTTGAATGAGCCTTATGACCTTGTCTAAATGCATATGAGAAAACAAGATTGCTGTGTAATTCATGTGTATATGTTTGCATTTTGATTTATGAAAAGTGCTGTTCACGGCAGAAAGGTGTCCAAAAATCTCATGGTTTCGTTATTATCTTAGTACAGTAGGCATTTACTTCTGTTGCCAATAGTCTTCAAATTGCAGTTCTCTAATCTGTTTTAACTATCTAGATAAATTGCCCTAATCCGGTCTTCACAATGGCTGTGGTTAAAGAGTCAGAGCCATTTGATTGGATTCAGTGGCTGCCTGGAATGTGGGAGGTACTGCCCTTTTGCAACCCCCTTAGCCTTTTAATCTCTCAGCCAAATGTTCACATTCAACAATTTTGTTTAGCTGGCAATCTGAACATTTCAGTATCTCAAAGGCTGCTGCCATGGCAACGGAGATTAGAGGGTGGTGTGGCTTCTCCCGTTTTTGTGTTCTTCCAACTCTGTAGTCACACAGGAAATTGTATGAGGAATCTATATACGTGCGAGTAATCTTATGTGCGATGTAAATGGGATGGCATGCAAATTCAGAGCAAACACGTACGGAGGAGTTCAGCGTCAGTGGCACACTCTGCGTGTTGTCGATGTCGCTCCAGGAGGAGGTCTGGAGCTTGCATTTCCAGCAACAGCCGCTGCTGTTGGCACACACCGACTTCAATACAGCTCTGCACACCAGAGCCGTGCAGCCTTGGCCATTGTCTGGCACAATGGTCTGCTTGCTTGCTATCTTAAGTAACATCCCTTAGCGTTTTTCTTAGCCAAGAATGTTCCCTTTAATAACAATAACAATAATGTTGCTTGTTGCTGATAATGGTTGATACTTTAAGTCCAGTCAGTGGCAATATTAGCAANTGAAATGTTATTGCTTTGACTGTTTATATGCCAGAACATATATGCCATACTTGCACAAAGCAACTTGTATCTGTAGAGAAATACATAATTTTCAGCCTGCATGTTGAAATCAATGTTCAGTTACCTTACTGTTGTGCAAGTCATGCCTCATGAATTTGGAAGTTTCCTTTTAGAATCAAGCGAGATCATGACTGCTGATTCAAAATCTACATGTTTTTATACGTGGTGTGGAATATAATACTGCATTTGTTTACTATTTGTGAAAGGCTTGGAGCAGATTCCCAGGAGTTGTAGTCACTGTTTATCTTTCACAGCATGCTTCAATTCTATTTTTAGTCTATTTATTATGTTTCCTTGCTGCAGAAAGTCATGTAAAACATGATAAATTGGATCTTATGAAGCCTAATTAAATCAATGACTGTGTTCTGCTGGCTCTTTTATGCAGAAACCGCAAGTATGTTGTAAAAGTCGCCACTCCCCTAATATGTGGATAAAGTCAAAGTGTGCTGTAACTCTAAGATATTTGAGCTATATTTGTGCAGTCCATTTTGTGGCTAAGCCAACAGTGACATGTCTGAATAAGTAGCTTTGACAGGTAGGCTAACCACTCCTAAGATTTTTGGTGTTAAAACCTGTCTCCATTTTCCATTTCTTATCCATACTTTTTTTAGCACTGTTACTGACTGTCAGCATGAACTCTTCATCTCTTCCAGCTAAGTTTTTTTTTATTTTAACAGCTGTTACATTGAAAAGTGTCCATAGTAGCTACAAAATTTGTTTTGTATGCATCGTGAGGAGATTTTGGAATTAATTCGGTCATAATTTACTCTGAGATATGGGAAAACTTTATTTGGTATGTGAAAATCAGTATGTTTACATGAAATTAATGCAGAAGATACAAAGCTGTAATCAGAAGGGTTTAGTTACTGTTCTAAATGTATCAGTCCAGTGGTATTCCAGGATGGAATTTTTCTCTTTTTTTTAGCTCAGTGTTTCTCATTAAGGCTGCATTTCACATTTGAAAGTTGTCTTTAGCAAATTAATGTTGCCTAGTATTATGTATTTTATCTTCACTTTCTTTGTTGTGTTCTAGCATTAGGATTTGAGAGTGTTTTCTATGCCATCAGGAATCTCTGGGTGAATTTTACCTATTGATGTAAATCATTTAAGTACATGCTTTGATTAATGATGTTATGGAGATATGCTCTTCATGTACTTTTCTTGCTGGCCTTGTGTGTAGTTTATTCACTGTGAAATAAAAGGGCAGGGAGGTCACTTGCTGTAATTAAAGAACAAAGTCTATTGTTGTTTGACAGCAAACTGTTTTGAAAGCTACATAAGGGATTTAGCTGTTAAAAACATTGATAAGTATGGGTGTCTAACAATAAGCACAGCTCAAGGTTCTTAAAGTTCTGTAGTGCTGTCTAGTAGTGTGACAGTGCTTTTTGAGCTGGGTGAAGAGGTGTTGCCCTTTGGCCGAGGAAAGCTTTCCGTATGAACCTGCTGACCTCTGCCAATATGTATGACCAGATCTTCTATTGAATTCCTGTGCAAAGCAAGAGTTAGTGTAGCGCAATTGAGGCTGGTCTCAGAGCATCTATCAAACAAAGTGGGGAAGCTGATAACCATATTTGGAACTGCGGGAAAAATATGTCACTTTGGGCAGTAGTAATTTTACAATTTTAATAACTTCATAAATACCTAGTAAAGAGGAAAGGATTGATTGTCCAGATGTCATGAGGTTAACCGTGTTCTCCATGTTAAAAGGCTTTCCTGCAAGACTGTTTTAATTATAGCTATATAAAGACTTGTTTTTCCAAAGTAGCATTTTATAGTCCAATAAATGAAATGTATGTTAAAAGTGCTAAGCAAAATCTCCCGTAACTATAGAGGTGTTCAATAACCAGATTCAAGTAACATGGAAAGTACCATCTGTTTTTAGTTTTCAGCATAAACCAGGAATTGAAAAGCTGAGATTTGCTTATATTTTTCCGACTCTCTTTCTTTTTTTAATTATTATTATCATTATTTTAAAAAGTTCACCTGGCACTTTATAGAAGCTTTCTGAAATGCAATAATACAGAAGCGACTGTGAAAACACATGTTCGTACATACAGTTAACCAGTTCCACTTTCATTTAAAGAGATTTCCAGAAGCTCAGTCATTGAAGAATTTATAATAGTGAATCACCTCCTGCAGGCAAACACAATAAGGGTCAGTTCTTCAAAGATCTTGCTATTGAGGTAGAACCTGATTTACTCTGTCTTTCCTTATGAAGTAAAACGAAGGGAAAAAAACCCCACAACCCCCCCTAACAACAACAACAACAACCAGAAAAACCCACCCCAGCCTCTCAAAGGATAACTTTAGCAAGCTCTTATCAGGCACCTAATTGCATATGATAAAACCATTGACTAAAATTTTCCATGCAGACTTTACTGCCGTTCAGAGAAGTGTTCTAGAATTCTTGATAGGGAGAAAAATCACTCTTTTAAAGATAATTTGTTCTAAACTGTTAGGCAATGAGATTCTTGGCTGCAGCCTCTGAGCCCTGGATAAAACGCCATCCGGCCTTTGTTTGAGGTCTTTTACTGAAGCTAATGACTGGTCTTGTGCCGCCCTGAGATAAATGACATTATCTCTGAGTGGTCTGACAGGAAACAGACATGTTAATGGTGAAGCTGCGGGGAGGATCTGCTGTAGTTCTGACAAAAGAGTAAAGCTTGGACCCCTGGTTGTGATCATTAACACAGAATGCATTCCTTCATAATTGGAAAGCTATTCTATCGACAACTACGTAAATCACAAATCTGAAATCTGCAGGGTTTTTTGCGTGCTCAAACTAGTGCCTTTTCTTCCTCCACCGTATGAGAAATGGGTTATCTCCATTGTACTGACATGAGTGGGAGAGCCTGGGGTCTGCTTTCTGTTAACTGGACACATCCTTTGCACGTTCCCCTTTATGTGCCATGTGTTATCCATGTGATTTGCATTTCTAACAGAATTTTAAAAACCCCTGTGTTTCTTCACAACTTATACTCTTATTGATACATGTGATACTGAGCATGTTTTACAAGCATCATCAGGCGTATTGTTGCAGAAGTACTAACATTTCAGCTATCCTTCGCCTTTGCTTCCATTTTGGATAGGGACATACATATATTTTGGATTTCTGTCACCCACTCTTGAAAAAGGTTAGATTTCTTCTGCAGCAGTTTAGGCCTTTTTGTGTTATTGCCACATGGTTGGTATTTCTCAAGTATAGAATTCACTTTCTGAGTGGCATGTTCCAGATTGGTTCCACGGTATACAGCTGGAATTGCTGAATGTAACCAGGTTTTAGTGTCTGCTGTGGCCTGAGCTAAGATACTTTGTACAAATGATCCAACAACCAGGTTATTATTTTTATAGTGTTCTTAACGTTGTACCAGCTTTATATTGTACTTATATGATGTTCTAATTCACATGGTGATATATTGCTATGTTCCCTGAATGGCTGGAGGTTGTCTGACTCCTTAAGTGTGCTTCATTTTTTACAACAGAAATACACCTTGCCCTGAGTCCTCACAGAGGCTCACACCTGTGGATTGGCTTCAACTGAAGGGTTGGCCATATTTTTTGCTAAAAACCAAAGTTTGTTTTAGTATGTTTACATATCAAGGAGTTATTTTTATTTCTTAACAATCACAGAATATACATGGATATTTTTAAAACAATGTGGTCTGTACATAAGATTTCCTGTTGGGTGAAAGACAGCAAAGCAGTCTTTCATGAAAATCTCTGATGGTGTCATAATTGCAAAAAGGAAATACCTTTTCAAAAAATCAGAAAAGTTCATATGTATGTATTCTGTTTCATAAACCTCTTTCTTTTTCTCTTTTTGTACCTGTTTCTGCCCAGTTTCTGCCCAGTGCAGCTCTTTTTCAGTGCAGCCTTTCACCAAAGTGAACAGTAACGCAATCTATAATTTTTTAATTTGCTTAAAAATATGTTTGGAATATGATAATTTTAATAAATATAATTACCAGTTGTTATAGCAGGATTTGAGGCGTTTTCTTAAATGAGATTTTAAATCACAATTTTTAAAAGTTATTATTACAGTCTTGATTTAATACCACAGTTTACTGAAGGCAATGAGTAGCCATTGGGGCAAAGAGGAAGGTCAGAAAATGACTTTTGGTTGTGCTGTAGGATTTCAGTAAGCACTCTCTGTTGCACTTTCTCTTTTAACTCTTACAAAATGGTCTTGGCAATTGGAACAAAGCCTTTACATTTGAATGAAAGGTTGTAAAACTATTCAAAGCGACTTGACTGACAAGCAGTTTCTTTGTGATTTTTTTTTTCTTTTTTGGAAAATCTGAGAGAAACATCAAGGAGTGTAATAGGTGGTTTGCTCTGACGCCCCAGGTACATGTACACTTCCATAATATTTATGCTCCTATGTATATAACACTGCTTGATTAAACAGTTCAAGTGAGCCTAAGTTGCATGCAGTGAAGTAGGAATCATGTCTGTATAGACAGGTTTTCCAGCTTTAGGGCTGCTGTGGTGTTGATTAAATTTTCTGAAATCTTAAGCCAACACTGTAAGTAAGAAAAGTTGCAATTAGTGACAGAGATTTATAATACGTCTGCTTTTATGCTAAGTTGACAAATAATGTTAAATCCCAAGGTGAAAGGATCAACTTCTCTATCTTCTGCCTCTAATACCTATTAGGAATTAAATGTGAAGCTCTTTGTTTCACTAATTTTGAAGTGAAATTGTGCTACATTCAACTGTATGTTCTTTATGATAAATCTTTGTCAACCGACCTCCAGAAAAAAATACCAAACATTTGGTTCCCTTATCTTCTCACAGCTTCTGGTTCCTCCTAGCCTAAATCTCACTTTTGTGTGCAAAGGCAGCTTGGCTGAGGTGTTTGCCTCTAGAGAAACTCCACCAAATAATACTGAAAGGAAAATACCCTCATGAGGATATTTGAAGCATATGCTAATAATGGCATGTGAATGTAGTTTTTGCAGGCAGAAGAGCAAACTAAAATCTATTGATTGTGGTTACTTGGTGTTTTCAAAACACTAGCATTCTAGTTGTTGAGTTGTCTTGTCATGTTAACCAAGAAGCAGATGGCATAACACCACAGAAGTGTATTTTTACTTAAAGAAACTTCGGAGGTTTTGATGTGTTTTCTTTTCCTCTTATTTCCCCGATGGCTTCTTTTTATTGAAGAGTAACATGAGGAGACCTGGTAGCAATTTTATTGCTTTCCCATAACAGTTTGAAATAATAGGTTGGTCTTTGGTTGCCAGTCAAATTTCTACCAGTCAGCTTGGTTCTGGATTTTATCATGTGGCACTGGAATATAAAAAGTATATGTTTGTAGTTTGCCCTCAGAAACTGGCTTTTTTTTCCATGCTTCAATTAGCAACAGAAGACTAAGCTCCAATTGGTCACACTTTCGTAAACTCTGAGAGCTTGCTTTCTTCATTCTGATAAAAGAATGTGCCAAGTTTAGGCTGTGTTTCCCAGGAAATTTTGAGGCACATCTGGCCTCTTTAACTGTGCTCACTAGACAGTTTGATTTTGCACACATTTAGTCATTTGCATTATCCATTGAATTAATTCAGGGGTTTTGTTAAGCCCATCCCCCCCTGCAACACAAGTTCATGCTATTCAAATGCCACCTTTATTGATGAATTTCAGTGATGCTGTGCTGAACTCTGGTAGAAATAGGTCTGTGGGTACCATAGTTGCTTGTTACGTAAGCATAGCTTTCATAGTTTTCACCACTTCCCTCAACCAGTAAGAAGAGAGTGAAAAGCAAACTGTAATCTCCTTTCTCATAGTGCGCAGGGCCAAACCAAATTATTTTTGGATTTCCTGTCACCTCCTTGGCTGATTTCTGTGGATGGCTTATGTTAAAAGCAACAATGATGTTTGAATTGGAAGGGTTTGGTCTTTGGGTTTTCATTCTTCATGGAGAACTGTTTATTTGAGTGTGGTTCACCACACTACACGGATAGTACTATCAAATCTGTGCTTTATTATAGGCTTGTAGCAGTGAAATAATGGCAGTATTTGCATGTTTCAGGGTTTCATGTTCTTGCCAATTCTTTCTTTTTGAAGGAGGGAAATAAAACTATAGCTGTATCTTTTCAACAAAACGTAATAGTTAGAAGCAAATACAATTAGAAATGGACCTCGTTACTTTGTTGAACTTTGTTTTGCTGGTAGGCCTTTTAAATCTGATTTAGAAAATGTTGAGGCATGTGTTTAGTTAGCTTGCACTGAGCACAAGGATCTAATATTCCAGGAGTATTTATGGATATAATAAAGATAGTTGACATAAAGTTTTGATAATTAATTTTTGCTCTGGGTTTAATGTTAGGCACTATATGTTGTATTGCACTGGAGTTCTGGAATTTGAAGGAAAAACACTGCATTTTGAGGCCAATGAAGGTGGTTGTTCCACACCCAGTTTTACTGAAAACATAAACTGATGTTCTTGTCCACTTCAGCCAATAGTAAGGTGCAATATTATGTAATAGTGTTACTAATTGCTGTTTATGGAGAGGGTTATGCAAACACATGGGAGTGTGTACATATATCAATATAGGTATTCACATACATGCTGGAGGTCTGTGTATATATATACATATACACATACGTGTACGTACATCCACAAGAAAAAAGAGCTGCTACTGTTTTATAAATACAGCAACTGAGTTTTGGCTAATAGTTTTATTTACATTTCATGTCCAGATCTTTTAACAGTCTTTCCTGTGACGCTGCAATGGATGCCAAGCACTGAAGGAGAAAGCTAGCAGCTGTTTCCATTACAACATTGGTACATTAGCCTCTGCACTTTATTTTCATTTTATGGTCTCCTCCAACCTTTCCTAATCACCCCCTAAAAAGGCTTTTCCCCTTCTGCCTCTGATTTATCTCTCTGCAGGGTTCTGTGTTTTTCTTAGTTTTAAAAATGTAAAATCTGTGTGGGGTTTTTTTTTCCCCCTAAGAGCTTATTGCTTTGACTCTTACTCACACTGAGCAAGGGCTCACTGTCCTTTTTCAACTCAAGTAAGTAGTACCTGGTGTTATGTCTCTGTAATCCCTTACTTGAGATGAGTCCAGGTTGCAGAACAGGACCTACTATGACCAATTATATTATTCTTGTAACAACTTGAGCCATTGTATGATTTATAGTTTTTTTTGCACGCCACCTGAATAGTGTTTTGTTCATTCTTGCTCTTTCCTTCACCATTGCTCTGAAAATAATTGTTTCATGGCTGTATGCTCTTGTTGCTGAGATATGACTGAAAACTGCATGCAGTACAGTGAAGCACATTCATTTTCATCTAGTACCCGTTTATTGCCTTGAGCACTGTAAATCTGTCAGCTCTTCACGATGCTTTCACCTCTTTCTTCATTTGCTCCAGCTTCTAGTTTGACAATGTTCCCCTGAGGCAGAATTCTAATCTGCTTCCAATTAGTTGCAAAATGTGACTCAAATTTCCACATTATGGCTGCTGTTTTACTTGCACGCACACATCTAGAAACAAATTAATGCTCTTGAATATTTATTTTTGAACCTTCAGATTTACTCTAGGTGGAAAATTTGCCAACTACATCCAAGATTTATATTTTTTCTCAAACTGAAATATTTCTTAAAGGTTTCAAATGCCTCTTACTGCTTAATTTTCACAAACCGTTTTCAACTGGTTGGTAATTATTAAGGGTACATTGTATTGCGATAAATTAAACAAGTTAACAATACGCATAATTAACATTTAAATATGGATGTGATTGCTGTGTCAGTTCAGGATAAGAGGCATTTCTTTTCTGCAGGGTTAGCACAATTTTTTTTGAACCTTTAAGTAGTTTTTCAGGATGAGCATACATGCCTGACACCTGTCTGACTGCCACCTCTTATCTACAACTTCAGAAGTTGTCATTTGGCTGAGGGGAGGGAGTGAGACTCATTTGATCTCTGGTGAGTCTTAATAGGTACAGCTAATTAAAGTCTTTTTGTGTGTCCTTTTGTATGGACCTGTGCTTGTGTATCCATCTATATGCATGAGTGCATGGGTGTACATTTAAAATAAGATACCTTAAATTAAGAGGGTTTTCCTGTAGTGTTCATTCTCCTGTGAGTAGCTACAGTAGAAATATGTTGTATTCAGTGGGGAAGAAGTGAGATTTTGAAGTGTGGACATCAGGACTAAAACCCTGAGGAGGGGAGTTGGAACTTCATTCCTTATTCAAGCAAAACTAGCATTAGGTGTCAATTCTGCTCTGTTGCCCATCCACCTCTAATGCCTTATGTCTGTAGTTGCCTATACAGAGAAACACTGAGTATTTAATTCAAATATACTAGTAGCTAAACTTGTAGGTGAGAATCTTTAGTGGAGATTAGCACTCTAAAGCCCGGCTGATTGATGTCAGCAGCCGTAATAGACTTTAAATAGGCTTGCAGAATTTCATTGGAAGTATATTGCTGAAATTGAAATGGCTAAGTACCTGTCATTTCTAAATGAGATTTACACCTGTAAATTTATCTATCCACTTACAATACTTTACTTACCTAAAGCATCAAGCATTAAAAACATACAGACATGTTTTTAAAAAAATACTTAATTGTCTTTACTGTCTCACATTTAAGTGGTAGCCTGCTAATCCCGTGCTGTAGGTAGAAACATCTCCACGAAGGCAAATACATCCATGTTGTGTTCTGGTTTTAATCCCTGAGAACATATTTTCCAGGAAGAACAAAAACTTGAAAACAGAGATAAAGGAAAATTATCTCAATGTTATTTTCTCTTAAGTCATCAGTGACTTTTAACTGCAGAGATGAAAAAGCTAACATGTTATTTATTTCTCTGGAAGTTTCACTTACTCCAGTAGACTCCTGTGATTCACAATCGTTCTATAAAGAAACAATATTTGCAAACATTGTAAAATGTTGCAATAGCGTGGCATTTTTTTTCTCATGCAACATCAAAGTATTTGAGGTTCATCTTTGTAGCAATTCCTCTGATTGTCAGTTGTTGATATAAAAGTACACAGTCAATTAAAATTCGAGTGAAATATATGTATTTGTAGCTTACCATAACTGAATTTTTAAAGGCATGCTAAGTGAATAACCAGGCCAGTACATTAAAAAAACGACCTCCACACATCATCCCCATGTATGGGTACAACACATATAAACATGCAACCACACATTAGTAATTTTTCAGGCAAAAATCACGGTGCTTCAGAGAAGCATGAAATGCTTTTGTTGATAGCTTATAGTTTTATAAACTCTGAATGGGCTTATTGCCTTTTAACCAGCACTAAATAATAGAAGAACCTATGAGCCTCCACATTGGACAGCAGCCAAGCAGCCTAAGAAATAGAGAGAGGGAAAAAAAAAAGCAGTGAATGGCTTAATTGTAGAGCAAATCATTTGTTTACAGATTAAGACCTATTTGGTAGCTAAATCCTATGGACAAGGAGGTGAAAGAATGAGGCACTAAGGTACAGGAAATGAGCTTTATATTTTGTGCCTAAGTCCTGCTATTTTTTCCTCCTCCTAAAGCAGAGGAGGCAAGGAAAGAATGAATTGTTTAACAGCAAAGACTGCTGAACAAACTGCACATATTAAGTAGGAACAAAAGAGTGGGAGAAGGAAGTGTTGGTGCACTTACATGCTGACAGGAACCTGTCAACTGGAGCTGCTTCCAGCTAAGGAGCACCAGTCTGTGGCAAGAAGAGCTGCCCTATTTTGTTTTCCTTTTGAATGGGGTGGGGGAGAAATGCTTCTGTTAATTTGAGCAAACATAATACATTTTCTTGAACCTCTCTCCCCAATATGCCATTTGGTTTGCTCGCTAGAACTGCCTACCTACCCCCCTTTTTTTTCCTGTCTTGCTTTTTCTCCTCTCTCCTTTTTAAGAGCAAGTTGTTGGGTTTTTTTAATAGGCCTTTGTTTCAGTATCATAATTAATTAGTTGACAGTTCAAATGGTTAAGAAGTGCTTGTGGTTCCTGCTTTATTGTTGTACAACACTTTTTTAAAGACCCACTTACTAGTGGCCTGTAAATTTGAAGATATCATTTTCATGAGTCATTGGTTTAAAGATCAAAGCCAAGAAAGCATTATAGCAGAAATGGAGAAACCTCTGCAGTAAATGTTGTTTAAGCTTCTTCAGTTAAAACTCACTTTTTCAGTAATTTATAGCCTTTCAAAATTCTTACCTTCTGAGTTGAATTTTCTATGACTTCTTCTCTTCGTCACTGCTGTGAAAATTAATTTACAAAGTCAGAATAAGGAAATAGGTCCATAGGCCACGGAAGATAAAACATCTTATTTTACAGAACATCCCTGCTGTTGGTATCTTGGTCGGCAAAGCCTTATGAGAAAACAAGTCATGATTATTTGTGTGGAAATAGGCTTTGATTTGATCAGGTTGTAAACCATCTGAAGAATATGTTTGGCCTATGTAAAACAGCTATTCCATTTTCTGTCTTCAGTGGTGGTAGTAATTTGCGTGGGAAAAAGAGTAGATATAGCTGAGTTTGGGAAGTTGTGTCTCGTCATTTCGTAATAAAATACATTTTTTGTTTGATCCCCTTAACTTATAATAAAATGGACCTTTTTTTCCCCTTTGGCTAGTGTCTAGTTGGTATAAAGAAAAATCAAAAGATGCATGAAAAAAAGATCTTTTCAGTTTTTCTTATTTGAAATCCAGTGTAAGAACACGAATGTTTTTAGTGTGTAATTATACTGTGTAATTTTCATAAGGGGACAAGTAAAGAGTTAATGAGCTTCAGGTGTGACCTTTTAAGTGCTTGGTAGTGCTGTGCCTTGTTTCTTTACATATTACTTGATTGATTAAAGTTCACTGACGTTATATAAAATGTTGCCCTCTGCTTATGTATAAACAATTGCAGACGGTGTTGCCAGTAGTTCTGCTATTAAGAATACATCTCCCTCAAACTAGAGTCTACTAAGTAGCAACCTCCAGAAAAACACTATTGATAGCTTTTTTTGCTTCAGATTTAGTTTCTGCTGCATTTCCTGATCACAAGAATGAGAGATAGCGCACAGAAAAGTGCTCCTAGCTGCATTCCCTATTAGTAGGCCACTTCACCCATCCCATTTTAAGGCATAGAAGCCAATTGCTTCAAAATGAGCAGCAACACGAGCACTGACATCTCTACAAGAAGAATGCTGCTGTGGAAGTTATGTAAGAATTGTGTCTTTTATATGCAATATATTAATTATAAACATATTTGTGTACGTTTACTCCCCTTTGTATTCTCCCTAGGCTTTGAAATGACTGTGTCTGTGGGAACATTAAGCCAGGCTGTTATCTGATATCTGTTTGCTAAAATGGGCATGGACATATTTGAACTGATTGAAAGCAGTGTTGTTAGTGACTGTTCAAGAACTTTACATTATGTGCGTGATATTGTGATTTTGTTCAAACTGTACTTTAAAACCTGTATAATATGACTGGTAGAACTATAAAACCAGTTTGTAATAAGAAATTTACAGTAGGAAAATTGAAGGCAAAATGGTAGTAATTTTTGCATCTGCTTACACATATACAAATATATAATTGCATATATAATTTCCTTGTTATTATTGCTTCTAACAGATACACAGTTGGTCTTCAGGCTGCAAGTTAAAAATTGCAACACTGAAATAAGAAGTGAAGTTTCATAGATTTTCAAAACAGAATTACTCTTTTTTTTGTGTGTATGTGGGGCTTAACTACCAGTAGGCAAATTCACAGCAGGGTAAGTATTTCATTTTTGATCAATGTAGTGAAGTAGAACCATACTTTCCAATTTCCATTGTAAATCATCAATTAGATGAAGAAATAATTTATTCTTATGATTTGGATAAATTTGATGGAAATTTGGTTTATTTTTTTTGTTCTTGTACTGGAAGCCAAGGGGCTGGTAAAAAGGACTTCCTGACACTTTAGCTCATTAGGATAACAATGGCTCTGGATAAAATTTATGATGTCATAAGAGCTCATCTTTCTTGTAATTATGTTTGTCAACTTTTAAGTCTTTCCAGAAAAGCCATGCTAATACAATATTAGAGTCAAAATTGAATGGGGAGTGAGTGGTGTAACTTGCACTAACAGATATCAGAATTTTGTAGGGAACAAGCCTTTGATAAGTTTATAGAGCTCAGAGCACAGTTTTCTCTGTCCTGTTTGGCTTGCCATTGTTGCACAGTAAGTCACTGTGTTTGCTTTTGTGAATAAAAATCAAGTCCACAGGTCCACAGATGAGGAGTGTGACACTTCTGTGATTCAATCCTGTACTTCCAGTATTTTCAGTGTTCTGACTTACAGAAGGTCAGTCGATCTGGAAGCATCAAGTCAGTATACCAGGTTTGTCAAGTAATTAGGCTAATTTCTTCTAGATATTACTAAATTTGTAAAGCTCTTGCTAACAGACCAGGCTAGGAGCAGGGAGGGAATATTACTTAGAGGTCAAATTAATCTCCTTTTAAATTGTGGCTTTATTTAAAATCAAACTTGTAGCCCACTTTAGAGTTGAATTACTGCATTTGTTGGTGTGGGGTGAGAGCAAACCATCATTACATGTCTTTAGAGTAGGAAAACATATTTCCTTTGGTTTGGTTTAAGTTAGGCTGCACTTAGAGGAACCAGTACATCCACTAACTAAGACTAACTCCTCTTAGAGCGCTACAGTTCTTCAGTCTTTTCCCCTGTGGAAGGTGGCTATGGTAAATCTCGTTTTCTTCAGTTCCGGATGCAAAAAGTCATGTTTTTGCTCAGTTCTCCCACAAAAGGTTTGCACAGTGCTCATGCAATGTCTGCACAGGTCTTGGCTGTACCTTAGTCTTTGCATCTGGCTAAGCAGTGAAGCTGTATCTGTGACATGGGTAGGAATGGAGCAGTGCCAGGACAAAACTGGAAGCTGATGACCAGAGCATGCCTCAGCCTGCAGGTGCCAGTGGAACAGTTTTGTTCGGTTTCTGAAAATGAAACTTGAGCTGTAGTCCCATGTGGGGTTCTAACAGCATCTGCCCAGAATACTATCAATACATGTCACTGAGGAGTATTTCTGCAAGGTGGGACATTCCCTAGCCTGCTTCAAAAAAAGGCCCAGGTGATCCACAATAGTGTGTTTTTTCTAACCTAGTGTCCAGGTTGGCTGGGGTGAAAGGGGAGGGCACACAGACAATGCAAAGGGAAAGGCAGTGATCTCCAGAGTAGGTGTGGTGGGGCTGGTGATGAGTACCTAGCTTAGATACTCTCACTTCTGTTTACCTCAGCTATAAAAGGATATGTGACTGCAGCCTAAATCTGTTGAGTTTATTTGGGTATTTAGACTGAAGTTTGGAATCTCCTGGATAAACACAGCAATTTATTTAAGCATTACATTGCATGCTTTCTTCATGAAGGCCATCACTACTTTACGTATAATTCTTTCTCCTCTTCCCACGAGATGAATGATTATTTGGACTTTTTCTTAAATTTGTGAGACTCTTTTGTTCCTTGCACATTGTAGTACCTTTTAATATTTTCCCCATCTTATTCTACATTCAGTGTTAGTAGAAGAGGTGGAATATAAGAAGAAAAGTTTCCTCAAGACTTCCCTGTTCATTTGACAGGTTGTATATGAAGTCCAGTCTCTGGTTCCATGGTGTACTGTGTCTGTCTCCTGTGCTGTTTCTGTGAACTTATCAGCTGGTTACTGAGAAAAGTATTTCCAAATTAATAGGAAAATGTGTTGTGAAACCGCAAAAATGTACAGAAGTCTCCAGGGTAAGCTGTGTATCTGGAACACTTTGTCAGGGCTTTCCTTTTTTAAAAGTTTTTATTAACCTGCAGAGACGGCGCTTGTAGAAACCCAGTTGCTGAAATCCCTGTCTCTGTTTGCTGTCCTGCTTTGTAATTCTCCACCTCTGTAGCATCATCTCTTTGGCAACGTTTGAAATTCTTATCTGGCTGTCTGATGGCTAGGTGCTCTGGATAGAGCTAGGAGGAATGTCACAGATGGCGAAGGGTGGATTTTTTCGGGCATAATGGTCGGAGTTGGAACTGAGTCACTTGATATAAATGAAGCTCACTTAGATGAAAATTCACACTTAAATTCTTCAGACAAAGCTTTTTTTATTGTTTTTTGTTTGTTTGTTTTTTTCAGAGAGAGGCTGGGGCGGGGGTGGAGATTGAAGAACATCTGTTACCTGGTCATGAGGAGTTTGAGAGGGTTTTTTTTTGTTGTTGTTTGTTTGTTTGTTGTTGTTTGGGTTTTTGTTGTTGTGGGTTTGTTTTGGTTTTGTTTTCTGGCCACTGTTTCATACTACCAGACTCTGGAAAACATTTGCTGTAGCTGGCTCGAGATAAGAACAACCTTGTCCTTATGTTTAACAGTCTTTTCCTCCTTCATTGGTCTGTCGATTGTCTTGTGTACCCTATTAATTAATTTATGATAACCTGTGGAAATAGGTAAGCATGCAACTCCTAGTGCAAGTGATGCGATTTGGCAGATTCTGTGTTTAAGTGCAAGTCTCTGATGTTAAGAGAGCCAGGCGTGACATTGTTTTCCTCTGCATTTAATTCGTTGGGTAGCTTTCCATAAGATACTCAGTGATGAAGGTATTAAAAATCACCTCTTTGTAAAGGAATAGGAAGCAAGGGAAAGACAAGACAGTCTCTCCACTGACTGTGTTGCCCATCTTGTAACACAAAAGTGACTCTTGGCTTCTTTCTCTCTGTGGCCTAGGCCAGATAGTATTGATGATGCTGTGTCTGATGCTGAAATGCAGCTTCTCAGTAACCATTGTAAATCAACAAACATTTGTAAGTTCCTTCCTGTTAGATGTGTTTTCACAATGCAGAAAAAGCTATGGCACTAATTGCTGAAGAGTTAGTTTTTTTCTTCAGTATGCCAGTATTTCCATATAGGGGCTTATGTGTGTAGATACTTGGATTTCAAGCTACTTTCATCAAGAGAAGCCTAAGAAACACAAGAGACGTATATTGACTGTGTGAGTACTGAAACCAACACGTTATCTTTCTCTCCTGGTTACAGTTAACCTCTGGTTGAACTCTTAACTGCTCAAACTGGCACCAGCCCCATTTCTTCCACAGCTTCCTCATCCAAATTTGTACATCCAGATATGTGGGAGTTACTGGGATGATGACCGATGCCATTTACAGGGCAGTGGAGGGCTGGCTTGATTGACCTGGTCTGAGAAATGCGCTTTAAGTAGTTGTAGAGACAAAAGTATTTAATGTGTGAGGCAAACAAGCCTGGTAATGACAGTAGCTGCCACACTGTTCTCCTTTGTCTAGCCTAATTAAAGAGCCAGAGAGTTGTTTTATAAACTATGTTTTGTGCTGAGAGCCATAGTTACTTCCATAAAATAAGATTAAAGCAGTGTGCATAATTGGAGGAAAGATTTTCGTGGGATGGGTGTGGCTGCGAATCTTGAGCATAGAGAAAGGAAGCCTGTCTCTGGTTTGCCTGCAAAATCTGTGGTTAATCTAGGGGATAATAATGTAGCCTTTGATTATCAGTTTCAAAGTACGGTGACATACTGTTTGTTCCCAAGCTGTTAACTTTCTGAAAAGTCACTGTATCTCAGTGAATTAATGATGTTTATAGGATCAGCATGTTGTTCAATAAGCAAATCCTTCACATTAATTAAAATGTGAGTGTTATAATCTTAAAAGGCAGTTATCTGACCTTTTAAAAGAACGGCTTGTGTGCTACTCTGTGCCACTGTTATATTGAATTAGAAATCAAAATCTAATAATGAGTATGTTTTCTCTTTAGTGAAACTAAATGTGAAGCTCTTTTCCCTGTGTGTCACTGCTGTTACAGTCAAGGGTGTTGTCAGTATTAAAATTTAAATACCACCTCCTCCTCCTCCTCAGTGTGATGACCCACCCTTAAGGAGAAGGTGGGTCATCACATTCCCTCATCACCGCTGAATAAAGTTGTTTTTGATTGTAACTTTACAGATTAGCAGTTCCTTAGTTCCCATATTGCTCTCCAAAGCACACAGGGGTAGCCTAAAATGGCTGCAGATTATGATGTATGACTGCTCTTGTGAAGCTGCAGCTGTGAATCTCAAAGAGGATGTAACCATGCAGAATCGCTCTTTTAGATGGTCATTAGCGCTGCATAAGTACAAGCCTCTTTTTCAGACAGCATTTATTCTTCACGGTTCTTCTACTAGTATGTGATGGCAATGTCATTTGCCAAGCATTGAATAACAATGAATGTTTTATTGAAGTACAGTATTCTGAATCAGTGCTTTTTTTAAGCTGTTTAAGTGCTTAATTTTCGTTTGACTGCTCCTTTTCATGCAAATGTGAGTGTAGCAGAAAAATCCAATACATCCTTCTCCCTTGTGCTTGTGTGATGTATTGGACTAAGCTGAAGGCTTCTATGAGGCAAAAGGAAGCACAGCATAATTTATCAGTTATCCACTGGCATCCTATCCTATTCCAGTTTTAGCTGTCTTTTCTTCATTTTGTTCAGAACAAACACGTGCAAAAAGTCAAACCAAACAAAAAACACCCGAATTTTTTTGTGTGATACTAAGGGGAAAAAAAACCACAAAAAACAAAAACAAGTCAAGAAACAGCCTCTTCTTTGCCCCTAAAATTGCCCTTAAACAGAGGAAAAATTAAGCACAGTATTAATTTTTTTTGTGAATGAAAAGTAGAATTTGGTCTAAACATTTTAATGCATGGTTTGCATGCATTGAAATTTGCACTTGTCTTCCAAGGACCAAATTGCTCTTGGAAGGATTATGACTTAATTTATGAAGGACAGGTTTTTAATGTTGTTAACACCTACAGCTTTGGCAAGATTTTTTTGAACAGGCTAGCACCTCCTTTTGTCATTATGAGGATCTGAGGGAAAGCTCATGTACCCAATGTGCTTTGTCCTTTTGAACATCTGGCGCCTTGTTTTGATTTGTGAGCTATCTTGAAAATCTGGCATCAGTTCTGGGGTTTAAGTTCTAATTAAATAAAGTACACCGTCTGGCCAGGAGCTTTGCAATACACTGAGGAAAGGAAGAAGGGGGGGGGAAAGCTATCTTCATTTTATAGTCAGTGGAATTGAGATGGCGAGACCAGAGAGTTATTGAAAATGGTCAATGTATTTTGATACTGAATATTTTCTTCAAATTGGCTTTTAGTGCCTACATACAGACCAAAACAAATGTGTCTGTGATCTCAGAATTCCTAGGTTTTAAGACCACAAAGCAAGTTCTGACATTATGGCATGAAAATTAGCCATGCCATGCTGTAGTGCAATACATGAGTGTATCCATTCCTGTATTACCATCACACTCTTTACCGTGATTTGGGAATGCAAAATAATTTTCAGTTGTTTGGGGGCAGAACAACAGATTCTCTGTTCTATAGAGCAGTAAACAAATACTCATCAGAATTTAAGTGCTGTGACACTAATTTTATTAAAACACATGATCATTCTCTTCTAATTATAAACAATATCTAAGGCAAGTGGTCAGTCTTCAGGAGATACTCAAATTAATCCCATCTGGGGTAGCTTAAATATGTATTTCTTTGCTATATAAGAGAGAACTTTCTGTATCATGCCTATTGAGATCAGAGAAGGTTGTGTTTATCCAATTCTTTTTGCTGTTTTGTCCTCTGTAAAAAACTTAGGTTGAAATATAAGAATGTGTATGAAGTTCTTTGTTTGTATTCAAATATCTACTAATACTACCTCTGTATTTTGGGTATATGATTTTTCCAATGTCTGTATGTGTGTACCTTCCTTCTCTATCCTCAGACAAGCAATGCATCTTCAGGTATCTTTGATCCAGTCTTTTCTGGTTGACCATTAGTCATATTGATTCTCCAGTGAAAAGGAGGCTTTGTTCTTAATGCAGTTTTAACAGTTCAGCATCAACACTGCTGACATCAAAGAATTCACAAAACTGTGTAATTTTGCAAAAATACAAACCCAGTTATATTTTGCCTTTTGTATTTGAGACAGGGAAAGGAAAACTGAGCAGGCTGGTTTTAATGTCCAAGAGGAGGGAAATTCCAGAAGCAAATAAAAACAAAGCAGCTCCCTCAAAATTGAAAAATAAACGTCCTCAATTTCAGTATCTGAAAGTAGTATTTAAATTACTTTGTTCGCAGGTAGGCTTTGAACTAAAATACTGTTTACATACATACTGAGAAGTGTTGTCAACCAGCGCACTTTTTATATTCCTGCCTTAATCCATTTAATCCATCCAAGAGTCAGTCCAATGAGAAGGAAAGGAAAGGCAGCAGAGGTGTAATAAACACTGATTTAATTTTTACAGCACAGTACATTATAGAACTATAAAATTGTGTGATTAGCCAACTCATTAACACTGTCTTAAAGCAAATAAGTGTTTAGAGCTTGACACACTTGGTGCTTAGTGCTAGAAAACCTTTCTAATAGTAAATTTGAAAAGTAACCAGTGTTGCTTGGAATAAAGATTGTGCATCATCAGGAGCTCTGTATTAGGGCTGTCATCCAATTATTCCATTCTAATGCATTCCCTGTTTTACAGCACTCCTGTCTATACTGTTTTGACACTTCCTTGAGAGTGGTGCCGTGTAGAACCTGCAGAGCACTTTGTACAGGACTGCCACAAAAATAACTTAATTGATTTAAGTACTGCCCTCCACTTTATAAAAGGGTTTCTTTTCACTTGCTCTTTTTGTCCTGCCTTCATTAGTAGTGACTTAGGAGCCATAGTAAAAGCCAATATAAGAGTCATTGTGGTCACCCAAAGTCTGCTTTTCTGGTAGAATCCTATTGATTCAGATGCTGTGTTAGCCATGTTACGCTCTTAACATTTTCAGTGATGATTTAAGAGATCTAATCATCTGGTATGAGACATCCGAAAATTCCCATATTTTTGTACAAAGACTTATGGAGTGCTTTCTGAAAGTGATGTATTTGACCTGGAAATTTAGGAAGTCTTGACCCCTTTTGTAAGAGTCTAAAAGTAGATAAACAGTGTCTTTTTAATTTGCTAGATATTGGGAGGCCACTCCTGTCAAACTAAACTCATGTCACTTGGTGCGTTAACTTCAACATTTGGTATTGGTTTGTATTAGTTCATTCAAATTTGAAGACAATGTTAGAGAACGCCTGGAAAACAAATTTACTGTCTCAGCCAGCTTAACAAAAACATGGCCTCTGAATAAATTTAACTTCTTTGAATCAGATTGTTTTGGTCATTATCAGTTATACAATGGTTGAATCACTTTCTTGTTTTAATGCTGTGCTGATAAAGTTACTGCTTTGGAAGCGGTGTGCCAGATGAGTGTTTCCCAGGTTAGCTTTTAAGCAACTGAATTGCAAGATCACATCATGGAATGACAGAAAGAGGAAACACACTGAAAGTAAAATCTTGATTTAGCCATTAAGCTACAGGTGATCTATCTTTAAGGACCTGTTGTGTTTGGGACATTGCTTCTGCTATGGGAAAATAAGTATAAACCTCAGCGAACAAGGGGACTCTCAGACACAGTATTAAGCTATGTGATTAAGCTCACTGATGCTTAATCCAGTGAGTTTAGGATATTATATTTCTCTAGCAGTAGTTGCTGTCTGCATGTGCTGATGAATGACTGTGGGAGAGAGTTCTGCCCCCTTTGGTGCAAGGCTCACACGGAGGCTCTGGTTCCACCTCTGCAGAAGCTGATTTCAGACTGAGCTGTCACTGCCACCCTTTCTCCCAGACCTCGTACCATGAACTGACACGTCGAGATGAATACCACCGAAAGCATGAGATGAGCTGTGGGACTTAGGTCAGGTCCTACAAGATGTAAGACTGTGCCCTTAGTTAAAATTGTCATTACAGGTGTCCCTGAAGCAGTAAAGCTGTGGAAGCTAGCATTGCCATGGCTGCCTGAACAGTCTGGGACTGACACGACCTTAGTCCAGCTCTTCACTAAAGGAGGAGTTCCACCACTGTGCTTGACATGCTTGCTGCCTTTATGTGCTTCCTCGAGTAGTTAAGACCCGCTTAGCTGTGTCGATTTGATTAACAGTATGCCATCCTGAAGTAGGATATGAGATGTGTGGTGCTCCATGTAAGAAACATGAAGGGAATGATTGTCTAGAAGACCACAGCAAAGTGGGAACTTTTAAAACTGGTTAATGTCAGAACAGAATATGTATTCTGGAGCTGTGCCTAAAGCTACTGGCTCCGAGACAGTGAAGAGTCTAAAAGGTTCCTGCTTCTTGCTTCCTCTTTGCTCAGAGGTTAATTACTGGCAGTAACTGAGATAGCTTTTATAAAGGTAGCTCTGGAAAATCCCCACAAATAAATTCTCTCTTCCTTTAAATACACAGTATTGGCAGCATTGAATTCAGGTTGTTTGCAGTCATGCTGTGAAACCTCTCTATTTTTAGACCCTTGAGTAAAGTCCAGAGAGGGAGGACAGTGAAGGGACTAAACCATCCAGCTAAAAGTGCTGCATTTAAAATGTCAGCTACAAGTTGTTTGAGGTCCATCTTTATAGGCATGTTTACTTTTGTACAGAGGAGTAACTGTTCCCTTTGGAGTTACATTCTTGGCTTGTTTCCATTCATTGATATGCAAGAAGAGTAAACCTCTAGTCAACCACACTCCATGGAAGTCAATAAGAAAGGCATAATTGCGGATTTCCCCCCCCCCACACACACAGTTGAAGACCCACAAAAACCTGAAAATGAGTCGGTAGTATTTCTACTTCAGTTTTTCAAAATCATTAGCAGTACAGAATAATGCATGCCTTGACGTCTGGCTAATTTGTGTATAATGGTAAATAGAACTGGTTTTGAGGATTAGAAAAATCATCAAACACTTCTGTGTACAGTTGTTCATTTCCAAATATCTGAATAATAGTTGCAGGATTGATACACTCAGAAAAGGAACACACAGAACTTGTTGCCTTTGTCCACCAAATAGAGCTTTTCCAGCCTTTCACAACTTCACATATGTTAACGAAAAACATTTTCTGAGAAATTGGCAGCCTCATGCTTTGTAGCTAATGCCAGCTTTTTTTCATGGACCAGTTCAAGGCAGAGCAAAGGGAAAAATGCCTTGTTTTAGTGCGTGAATTACTCTGACAAGCTTTCACTTCGCCCCTCCTCTTATTAATATTCTTTTTGATGTGAGCTTGTAAAACAGAGGATTGGCTGTTAATCTCTGGGATCTCAAGGGCTTTTGGCAGTGGCCCATAATTGATGTGTTCACATGGCTGTTGTCTGACTACTAATGATTAGACAGCAGTGTTATCTCCCAGCTAAATCAGTGTTGCTTATAAATCACACTTGATAAAGTGCAGTTTCATTTCTTCAAAGGGTCTGTACATGTCTATATAGTTTGATACAACTGCCAGAGCCATTTCATGATTTCGTGACAGCTTAGATTAGGTTTATTTTTATGAGCAAGATACTTGAATTTCTACCAAGCATTCAGAAGTGTTTCTTTCTGTTTGTCTTTGTTTTAAGCTTATTATGCAGTGGGTAGAACAGAAAGGATATGCACAGTTAGGGCAGATCATCCTAGAAGGTGCAAGTAACTGGAGAAAAGAACACAGGAAAAGCAGAATACTTGTACTGTCAATTTCTTTTGCTTTATTTGAACAGAAAAGGAGCTTCGTTTGTAGTACGTGTTGATCATGCTGTTACACTGTAAAAGTAGTCTATGAGGGTATAAGAAAAGACATATGGCAACACAAGGCATTTCAGCAATGGAGTCTGGGATTTTCTGGATGAAATCAGATCCTTTGCATGCCTCCCTTCTTTTTCAGCAGGACAGGAATGAAAAATCCTAACTAAAACTCTTCAAATACAAACTTCTGTCTCTTTGGGTTCCTAGAAAGCATCCTAATGAGGATCTTAAGGTACTAAGGAAAAATCAATAGGTAAAAATGTTGAGTTAGGGACATGAAAACAGAGATGTCAAGGTGACCTGAATTCTGAGCCGCTGAAAGGACAGGATTTGTCTGTCTTTTAGGTAACCTCTAATCAGATAACTTGGGTGCTGATAGTGTAGATGCTCTCATGAAAGAGAGTTAAAAGAACACTAAATCTGTGTTTCTCTTCTCTGCCCAAACTGAATGGCCTCACAGTTGAGGCAAGTAGGTAAGCAAATTTTGAAAGATCTTTCTTGTATTTGACTCTGGTTCTTGTATTTGCCTTCACACTGTAAGATTAATCCTCCAGTCTCATTGTTAAGGGCTATTGGACACTTTGTGTCAGAAACTGGCACCACAACTGGCACATTAATTTGGAGGGGACAGATATTAGTGGCTTCCTCCCCTCAAGGATTATTTTCCTTTTAAAAAAATCATTACTGTGCATGTATTATTTTCAGAATTTTTTTAGAGCCCTTATTTGAAATGCTATCTACTTTTCTCCCTGCTAAAACAACCACTACAGTCCAGGAGAGCTGAACAATAACAATTCAGCTCTTTTTTTAGTTGAAATGTCACAGCGAAAAGGAAAGCTGAAAGGTAATTTTAGAAGTTTTTTCCTTTAGGGACTTGTTAAATAATCATGAATGTGTATGTCCCATTCCTGAAAGCAATAATACTGTCTTCTTCTTTCAATAAAATTAGGACACAATAGCCTACACTTGGTAGTGTTTGTAGCTAATACTGTGAATATTTAAGGTCTAAGGAATATAGAAAAAACCCTAACTGATACAGTTCCTACACAGTATCAAAAAGCACAAGAAGGAGACCTCTGAGGCAATAATACAGGAATGTATTTGTCAAAGACCCACATGTCTTGCCTAAAAAGCCTAAGGGATTTTTAAATTAAAAATTTTAGGGTCTGTAGACACCAATAAATATGGGGCCATTAAGTCAAATGCTCAATTTTCAGAACGTGCTAAAAATGCCATCCATAAGAATGTAGTCAGGCTTGGTAAAGCCTATACATAGGTCATCAAGGAACTTCAGTTCTGTTCCTATGGATTACAGAAGGTCCTTCACAACCTTTTGGAAGAGAAATTATTAATTTAGATATTTTTTCTTATCAAAAAATAGTTCAGGAAGCAACAGCCTCAGTCATAATTTGTGCAACTTCACATGAGGAAAGTGAGTGGTCAGCAAATGGGTAAAAGGCAGCAGTGGGCTATTGACATGCAGAAAGTCAAAAAAGTACAAAGAAGCCATTTCTCTTCTGAGTTTTGTTGCCACTTTACTGTATATTGTACTGGAGTCCTGGAAAAACTCACAATGTTTTATTAAATATCTTCTGTACTCCAGAGTGGCTGAAATGACAGCTCTTCCACCAGACTGTGGTCCCATCATCAAGTAACTGAAACCATCTTTTGGAAGTGGAGAACTATGCTTTGGAGTCATAGGTCATTATTAGTTTGGACATTAAGAATGAAAATTTGCAGTGGAGCAGTTAAATGATGCCATCAAGTTAAACATTATCTTTTATATACAATTGAGGATGAGAAAATTTTCCTCAGTCTCTTGGAGTCTTGATCTGTCATAGAGCAACCATACTTCCTTTATCAGGATGAAGTCTCACATGTATTAGAAACATAAGAAAACTGAGGATAATATTTATTTGTAATGCTGTGAGACCTATGTAAGCAAATAGCATATCTATTTTCAAGTTCAGAACCCTGAAAGGTTGAGTGTAGCAGAAACTTCAGAATAAAAAGAAGTGATTGCCATTGTTAACATGAAAAGCTTCTAAAGGCTCATATAACTTCATAAAGCAGGATCTAATCCTCACCTTCAAGTGGTCATGCCTTGTTTTTTATTGTATTCAGTTGCATGATGCTGACAGATACTGGACATCATTATGAAGTTTCTATCCAGCCCCAGACAATACAGAGAAATTTCTTCCATTACTATTCAAAGTAAATTCCTTTATTGGTTGTGGAATAGTGTACCTCTCTGCACAGGTTAGGTATCTTGAGTGAATTTTAGTACTCGTTCATTTTGTATTAAAGCTTAGCAAAGCTTAGTGGCTGACTGAAGAAAAGTTTGGAAGTGCAGACTGACCAGGAGAAATCAAGATTCAATGAAGTAAGGTGTTCTAGAGACAATTATCTCAACGAATGTGATTTACATAGGCTGAATGAGGAGAAATGTCTCTAAAAGAAATTTGCAGGTGGTGATCTGGGCATCCTCCCAGAACTCTGCCAAGCGTTGGAGTTGACATAAAATTTTTCACAGACACAGCCTTGGCAAAAGGCTATCACTGGCAGCTGTCAAATGCTAATCTTTCTCACACTAAAATGGGTGAATGGCTTGGGAAATCCCACTCATCTGAGCTAGAATAGGAGATCCAAGAGAAGCCAAGGAAGTTTCCTTGCCTGTTATTCAGCACTGTTGTGCTGCATTAGACCCTGCTCAGAACTTTGACTTTTCATCATAGTCTTCATTAATTCTGTTCTAAAAATAAAATACTAGCTTTATCATATCTGTGGAGGTGCTGCAGATCCATTATATCACATAAAGTCTGAGGAGGTCTGGAGGTCACCAATGAAAAGAACATGCAACTTTCAAAAGATGAGTTTGCAGAGTTTGTGCTGGTTAATGCAGGTGATGCAAGTGGCAAAGAATATCTTTGGTACAAGGGGGACTTTTTTCCCTTGTTCCCTGTATTGAAAGCTTAGTAGCAGAGTAAGAGTTTCAAGTGGATTTTTTTTTCTTAATAGCAACTATTCAGAATATTTAAATCATTCCAGATGTGAGTGATTTACTGCTTTACTAGGGAAAAAAGTGACAGTTCTGTTAATGTCTTTTTGCTCTCTCCAACTACTCAGTTGATTGAAGTAGAGAAGTTAATTTTAAGAGTAGGAAATACTTGGAAACTGCAAGTAGATGCTACTTGTGTTACTTAGTTCAACACAATTACGCATCAGGCTTCCTGTTCGTAGCACAGTATTTGTAAAGCGCAAATATTTTTTAGGAAAAATATTATTCTCAAAGGTTTCAAAGTGTGAAATTTGGATGAAATTTAGTTTGAAAGTGCAGTTTGAATCACCTTCGTCATTTTTTTATATTTAAGCTTTTGTGATTCTCAACGAAGTTCACCAAAATAAGTAATTTTCTTAGTACCTCTGACCTTCCTGAGCCTTGAATATAAAGTATGTAATAGATATGTCTGTCCTATGGCAGAAATTGCTTTCTACATCCATGTCTTACAGTATTTCCTTTTTTTCTGTGTTGTCCTTTATGGCCCTGACCTTCTTCCCCCCCAACAATTTGATGCTGAGTATTTGAAGAAAACAAAATATCAGTTCTGTTAAACATGATTTCACAATGCTTCTGAGTTGGCCTCTGATATGATTTATAGGCAAGAAATACTGAACTGAGATTAAAATGAGATCTTTCAGACAAAATGGAGATTCTTCACAGTAGTAATTCCTGTTACATGGTAGAATATGAAAGAATAGCTTTAGGTTTTGGATAAATATGTAAATTCTCTGTGGGGCAAGGTTTGTAGCATGAGGAGAGTTAAAGATCAGTGAGATGTCTGGAAGTGCAGACATGCTTCTGAACATGCAGACATTTTTCTCATGTCACATTCTCCCATAATTGTTCTCTTCCAAAGCAGTTAGATTAATTTCATTAAAATTACTTCTGATTTGTGATGCTGTGCATGGGATTACAACGAGGTCTTCTGGAGTCACTGTTGCTTTAGAAAATTAAGACAGAGGCAAGTATACCTTATGTATAAACAAGCTAGTCTTCTTTTCATCATAAAATCTAAAGAAAGCAATTTGTAGGATTCAAAACTTCCAGATAGGGCTGAATTCCTTTATTTCCTGTTCTTCTTTCCAGACATAGTGATTCTGTGAAGTATTAAGTCATAACTCAAAAGAACTTGTCAATGTAATTTTCAAGGCTGGAAGTTTCTTAGTCCTTTCTGTCTTTATGTTGCTGTCTTTTAGAGGGAGGATTTAGGTTTGCAAAGGGCCAGGCTTGGTTTTTTATTTAGATCCTATAATAGGATTCAGATCTTCTTTTCACATTCTTTCTATTAGGGCAGACATTCCCACTGGGAATGCTTACAGTAGATTTTTCTTTTTTTTCACCATTTAAAAAGCAGTGCTTTCTGGGAAGAGCTTGTACTTAGCCTGAAACCTGCTCCCTGCCTTTCTCCTGTCTGTGTTGGTAGATGGATTAAATAGCTTTTGGCATGTACATTTCAAAATCACCTGGTGGATGACACTGCAGCAGTGTATGACCCACTTTGGTCTTAGCTAGGTAGATTATGTTATTGTTGAGATACATCTTCAAAGACACACCTTCATTAAATCAGGAAGGTGAGTTTTGATACACAGAACTTGATTCCAGCATGTAAAGTGCCTGAGTAACTGAATGGCAGCCTTGCTGATTAGAAAGTCTTGCCTATTTCTTGTTGATAACAGTATTTCCTTTCTCTTCCATGTGGGCTTCCTCCTACTGATGAATGTTATGCAGCCACCAAAACAGATTTTCTTTCCTTTTTCTTCTTTTTTTTTTTTTTTTTTTGGTAGATGTTCACAGAAAGGATTGCTCCAAGGAGCAGTGACTACATTGCTTGGCAGGCGGTCTTCATTTTCTGTGAGCTTTCTGCTACTAAGCATCATAGCTCCCTGATACAATCAAACACTTGGCAGTGGAAAACTGCCATGAATGACACTGCAGCTTTGTAGCCTTTGTCACCAATCAGCTCTCAAAAGCTCTTGGAATTAGATGAAGAAAATATTGCTTGAATATTTCTGTCTTTTTGTACTCCTTTGATTGTGTGTCTAAAGAGAGCATCTATGTAAATAGCCTTCTTCAGATTCAGATTTTCAATCTCATATTGGAACCTCTTGTGTGATAAACAGCAAGGCTACTGCTCAGTATACGCCAACACCTGGGAATAATAATGAAAAAATAACAGTGAGAAACTGCAGAGCATCTGTTCTTGACATTAACTTTCCTCAGTTTGACAGACTGCCACCACCAGATGTTAGTTTTATATGCCTTTTTTTCCACTGGTGATGGCGGCCTTCCTGCCTCTCTTTGCCTCTAATAGCTTACATCAGTGCCCTTTGGAGAACTCATGAAAACAATTGTGTCACCACAATGATCTCTAAGAACCACCACTTTGCAGTGCTGTTATGATTATCAAACAAGATGGGATAATTTTAAAACATGGAAATGTGGAGCAATGTTAAAGCTTAGTATTTTTTTTCTTGTGGCTAAGGTCATACTTGTGCAATGAACATGTATCTCAGTGACAGTAAGTGTCCACTTACTTATCAGCCAAAGGTTTAGTGTTTTAATTCACAGAGGAACAGCCTCATGTAGTGCAAGTGCCCCTATTTGGCCTTGTCCTGAGTGAATGCTTCTAGTGGAAAACATGAACATGTATTAGCAGTTCTAAATAAACCAGAGCTGAGCACAAATATTTGTAACTGAGAACTTAATAGGATACACTGTCAGGTCCGTGCTTTCGTTAGCTCCCCCTCACTGTTTATAATACTCAAAAACAGAAAACACATCTGCCAATTTAGCCTACATTCATTTAAAACATTGGCTAGTTTGGTGTGACCCCATAAAACACTTAGGATTTTTCTTCCTCTGGTTTTGTGATAAGTCTGTTTTATGGAAGAATGATGTTGCATGTGTAGTAGGAGGTTTAGCACAGCTTTGCAGAACACCATGTAAACTATCAAACAGGCAATTCATCAGCACTTTTTGGGTTTATAAGGGGATGTGGCTTAGCTTTTCCTAAGTGCTAGGCTCCATTTTCCTGCCAGTTACTGAGCCCGGTTCTCTGCTGGTTTGAAGTGAGATATGGTAAGAACTCCTGAATATGTGGGGGTACTCGCTGACCTCGTTTCACTGACTCTGCTTTAACCAGTTGAATTTTGATGGTATTAGTAGGTTTTCTACTCCTTAGGGATACCTTCAGTATTTATGTTTTACTTTACTTTCGGTGTTGTGGCGTTTTTTGTGGTTGTTTGCTTGTTTGTGGTTTTTTGTTTGGTTGTTTTGTTTGTTCTTATTTTTTGTTTGGTTTATTGGGTTTGTTTATTTGATTGTTTTACTTACCTCTAACCTGAAGATTTCATTCTCAATAAAAAGAGTCCCATCTAAATGAGGAATACTTTGGAGAAGATTGTGGTTATAGATCCTTCTCCTCTCCTGCTTAGTTCTAATGCAATTGAGATCAGAATCCAGGCTGGTCATACAAAGATCCTGCAAAATATTTTTGCAAAGTTACTGAGAATTATGTAGCACACATAAGGCTTGCACACACAATTAAAAGCCTTGGCTCTCAGTTTGCATCTATGAATAATGCTAAAAACCCCAGAATTTTTACAAAGGCCAATGGTAACAGTTGTTATAGTTTTTAAAAAAATTTATTTTCTCCTTATGAAAAGTGTCCACTTGATGAAGTGAGCTGATCTATGATACATATATAATACTTTTAGTCTGTCCTTTCTTTTGTAATCCCATTTTGCTTTACAAGAGGGACAAAATTAACTTTGATCTGCATTAAGATACATTTGAGCAAAACCTAGATGATGTACAGCAAGTCATTATGTCTTTTCTGTTGAGTCTTCTTATGAGGTCCAAAATTAAAAACAGAATGGTCTTGAAGGCATTTGATCATCCATTTCAATGCAGCTAAAAAGCAGCTATTTTTTAAAAGTCATTAGGTTGAAGAGTGATTTCTTTGCGTGACATCTGTGATCCAATGGGCCAAAGGAACATGAGTTCCAGGTGGTTTAGCCAGTTGGCTGGGCACACTCATATCCTTACCTAGCTGTCTTTCATGGGACAAGGAATCTTAGAGACAGAGTGAAATATTGAAAACCCTCAGCCAAATCTTTATACTGAAAATCTGCTACTGACTGGATTGGAAGTCACAGATTACTTCTTCAGTTCGTGTGTTGATATTGTCTCTGTGAATTGTCTTGTGTTCAGACTGATTGTCTAGCAAGATGTATTCTTCTAAATATGCATTTGGAAACCCTGAGAAATTAGATGGTTTGGCTTGATTTTTATTAAGGTCCTCTCTGTTATTCAAGTAGAAAGATCTAAATGCTATCTGTAAAGTATTAGGTGGGTCATCCTGATGGTATTTTAACTGATTGGATGACAAGAGGTTGTATTTGCTGCCATATGGATATTAGAATTGTTCCAACTACTAATTTCTCTATGATACACATGGAAGAATAGCATTTGTGTCTTTGTACCTGTCTTTATAAATGTTTTTCTTTAAATAGAAAATTAAGTTCCCAGTTCACAAAATTAATTTTCATCCACAAATTAGTCTCTGTCAGTGCCAAGAAAAATGTAAACTTAATCCTTGTTTCAAAAGCTTATTATTATTATTATTTCATACTAACAGTCTATGACAACAGGGAATAGTCTAGTAGAAAATTAGCAAGTTTCCTTGTTTAGCATGTATGATAGATATTTTTATACTTAATTTTTCATGTGCAGCATTTGGTCAAATGCCAAAAAAATTTGAACTCATAAGACTGAAATTACCTGTGATACACGAAATCCCTACATAAAGAAATGCAGTCTTGGCAAACTGGGCTTTCTATTACTTTTAAAAAAATATATTCATGTATTTTTTAAATATTATTTTATTTTATTTTATTTTATTTTTTTAACTCTCACAGCACCATTATAGTAAGTTTGTCTGTTGTTTTCAGGTTGATCCCCTGTTTACAGTGCCTGCACCTCCACCTCCGATTTCCAGCAGTATCACACCTCAGATTCTGCCTTCCTACTTTTCCCCATCTTCATCCAATATTGCAGCACCAGTCGAGCAGCTTTTGGTACGGACACGGTCAGTGGGTGTAAATACTTGCGAGGTTGGAGTAGTAACAGAACCCGAATGCCTTGGACCCTGTGAGCCTGGGACCAGCGTGAACTTGGAAGGAATTGTGTGGCATGAAACTGAAGAAGGTAAATTGTTTTTTCCATTAGGTTTGTCTCTGAGATGCTGTGTCTGCCTGGGTGCTAGCTAAAGGCTTGCTGATCTCTTGGGACACCGTTACATACTCTGACTGTCACAGCTTTACAGTTCAGCTAGTGAGCTTTTATTTTAAAAACAAATGGCAGGTCTTTCTATTATTTAAAGCAACTGTGTTTTCCAAATGACCTACCATGTAACCCCAGCTAATAATAGAATTGTTTCCTCTTGCTCTATTAAGAAAAACCATATGATGAAATTGCTAATGGAATAGCATAAATGTGCTATTTAAATGTACATCATGAGGGAGTGTTTGTGTGATGGGAGTGGATATATGAATAGTTTAGATGAAAATTAGATGAAAGCTGAATATTTCAGCTGATAAGTAATGCCACAATTACATAACAACAGAGGCCCCAGAGACCCTGTAAAAATTCAATTTGATGTGATTATTTTTGCTTTTTGGTTATCTAAAATATGCTTTAAGAGGAAAGCTTTCAGCCTTGAAGAAGAGTTCCATGTGGTGAAGAAATGCTATCAAAACCAGATTGATTTCTTTAATATTCTTTGAAGACATTTGTCCAAGTAGGAGTGCTGTAGAGCTTTGGGGAACACTAAATGTTGATTTGCTATGATTTAGAACAAAGTAGGAAGAGGATTATGCTGTGATATGCAGATTTTTCCATTTTGGATTTCAAAAGCTCATTATTAAAATACCAGCTTTCTCCTGCTAAAAATACTGCATGTGTACACTAAACTTCTGCAATTTTTCATTTAATAATAGCAGATGTTTTCATTTATAGCAGTGTGAAAATCTTCCTGTGATAGTTCTTACATTTCTTCTGAGGATTATTTAATTTTTAGTGATCTACCTCCCTCAACAGTGAAAACAAGACTATTTACAAAATGATATAATGACAAAATACAGCAATGCATCGCTTCATGATAAATCCTGACACGCTTCGGACCGTATGCACAATGGCATTTCGTCCTTTGCAGTGATATATAAGACCTCACCAAAGTGCTCTATGCTGTCCTCTCAAAAATCAATAGAGAGAGTCAGATTTACTTGCTTTTATATGCTCTCATCCATCCATCTTTCTCTCTGTGTATGTCTACAGCAGATTCATAAGGTAGATTGATCCTTTTAGATTGTTTTTAAAGCACAGTATAAATTCTGTTTTAAAATATCCCTGCAGAGATGACTGCCCTTAGCAACTCCAATCTTTCTTGACTGGCCGGTATTAACCAGAGTTGGAATGTGTGGGTGTTAACTGTGTTGACATGAAAGAGCAGTAGCTGTTAATAGTGTTATTCTTGCTGAATAAACTAAACTTCTGACCCCCACTGAATTTAAGAGGCCTTTCTTGCGAAAGGCTTGGTACCAGAAATGAGGTATTTAAAGAAAGTGCATTCTGGTCAGGGTGACATTCCATTTACCAGTATCCCAGCACTCTAATGGTTTAAAAACTCTTGTTAGTTAATGGAAATGAACTCCCTTAGCCTTTTCCTAGTTTTGTCTAAAACAATTTTCTGAAACCACTCAATTCAGTGATGGCAGGTTCGAGCGAAACTGTTATGAGTGTGCCTGTTTTCACAGCTTTACAAACACTCCTTGCGAACACTACAGCTACGAGTGACTACAAATATAGATAAAATGGGATTCCAAAATACTCTAGAAATACAGCTAGAGTGTAGATTAAGAGATTGAAGATAATTGATATGATGTATTGTGTGGTTTGTGCCATGCTCTTGAGTGTTTCAGACCCTGCTGACTGAAGAAAATAATACACATTTGACTGTTTTATCCCAGAGTCTGCAATCAACGCTGTATTAGGAAAAATTAATTCCTGATGATGATTTTTGTATTTTAATTAACTTCTGATGTTTGGAGCATACATATAAGTATGTATTTACTTGCTTTCAAACTTCATGACATGTTTATGAAAGCAGCTATCTGGAAGCTTGCATGGAGCCATTTCTGCCAAATTCTAGAAAACAGTGTCTTCTACAGATGGGTCTTCTTTTTACCTTTAGAAAATACCTAATAGAAAAAAAGATATTATCAGATACTCATTTTCTCAAGTTCTGATTTTGACTTTAGGGCAAAACACGGCCTTGGTGTGCTGCAGCAACTGGTTGTGGGAATGCAAATACAGAAAGGATGTGGTGAATCACAGTTATTACAACAAGAATAGTAGCCTGAGTGGAGAAAGATAAAATCAAATAGTTCATGCAGAACTCGGTACTAGCATACATGCTTTATAAAAGACAAGGTATACTGAGAATTCCTGTTATGAAGGTATCTGAAATAACCAGTTTTCTTTTATGTATGTTGAGCAAGTTGTCACATTCTGTTGCATTTGTTCTTTGAGGCCAGAAAAAGGATGATGTTCAGGCTCATGAGTCATATTTTTAAGATAATCATTCCAAGGGTGGGGGGTAGAGGGAAGAAAGCAGCACTGGATTTCAGACAAAATTCTGAAAGATCAAAAGGGCATTGTTACAGCTCTTTTCATTACTTCCACACCACTCTATTTAGTTGACTTGATTTAATAAATCAGACCATTTTCCCCAAAGTATTTTAATCTTTAGAGGGGTAGAGGAAAGCTGGCATCTGAAGTCTGTGATATTTAATTGCAGGGGGTGGTAACTAACCTTAACTAACCATAGGTGGTTACTCCTACAGTTGACTGAGTTATCACATGATTGCCACATGGGCATTTCTCAGTTGCTCCACTAAGCTGTGTAGTGTTTAATTGCTACCTATGTATGCTATAGGCATTGTCATCTGCATGACAACCTTGTTTGGATATAATCTGGTAGTCAGTCCAAACAGGTGGTAATGGCTGTGAAACAGAGCACTGAAGAAGGGGCTATCTGAGGCTACCCTGCGGGAGAGGAATGAGAAATGATTATGTGGGCAAGTCAACCTGAAACTGGCAGCTGATGTGGATATTTGACACCAGAAGCTATCTGCAGTAAAAGCCCTTCACAGAGAGCAGCTTGGTAGTGTTAACTGGAGTGTGTATTTTGATTTAGTTGGTTATTCTGATGTTCTGGGAAACAGCCGCTAAAAGTCTCTATTGGCTATACTGAGAAAGAAGTTTATCTTGAATCAAGTACTTGCTAAGTTGTGTGATTGTCTTCTGGGAAAACAATTTCTAAGCGAGCAATAATTGCTTCTTACTGCCTGAAGGAAATAAAAATGACCCAGAAAAAAGGGAAACCACCAACCAACTTTCTAAATTGCTTAGAGCTCGCTTTTGTTCAGCTTCTCACACGCAGTTGCCCTGGGTCACGTCCTGGTTTTGGTTCTGCATCTAGCAGTAGAGTCTGCCTTTAGGTGGGAACCAGTAGTTCTGATGATGTCTTCTTTTCCTGAAAACTGCGTAGGAGACAGCCCTTGCTGCCTTTGTGTGCAGAACAAGCTGTCTGCATGTGGTGACATTCTTCCTCTTTGTGCACAGCAGGTGCAACCTGCTGCTGTACAGTAACAAATAATGTGGAAATGAATTGTGCTTTTTAATCGGTGTTAGCTTGTTGGTCTTTATAACTCGAGACTGGTCGCCAAACAGAAGAAACAGGAATCTGCTGGATCTCAGAAACGTGATGGGATCATTTCTGGAGTATTCCAAATTTATCATGGCATCAATTCTGACACTATTTTGCAGAATTTTTAGAGAAATTCAGTAGAAAGGAGAAGACTTAGATAACAAAGAGGCATGCTGGTATTTGTTGTGTATAGGGTTTTACAGCCTGCCACTTTTGCAACCAATATGCAGAGTTTGTTTTGAAAGTGTTATCTGTTGCACAGAGCTAATGTGGATTCCTCTCTGCCTTACTATGTGGTCTGAGTTTGGCAAGACTACTTTAAAAGAACAGTCTGTTTTAAATATCTTTGTTTAGATATGTGTTTGTACATGTGTGTGTAAGTAAGGGTGTGTATGTGTCAACAGAAATAGAATTAGAAGAATTAGTAGTCTGGCTGTCAGTTATTCCTGTTAGCAATTTTTGTGGTTTAACAACCACGTTTTCTTACTTTCACAAATACAAAGGCATGACAAAACAATGAGAATTGTCATGGTGAAAGCCATGCCAAATATGTAAGGAAAAATAAGGTAGAAATCAGAGATTTTTATCAAAAAACATTACAGCAATTCATAGAAACTTAGAAGAACATGTTAAATCACATTTTTGTCTTGAACTCAAGCAAGGTTTATTGGGAGAGGCAATACACTTTATTAAACCAAGTGATACAGTTGTAAAAAACAGGTTCTCTTTTAGACTGGGTGCATTTATATTTCTGTGCGATGTAGACCATTGACCTGCTGGGTACAGGGGTTGGGTATTGTTAACCACCATACTTAATTCAGAATTGTGTATTTATGTGACAGAGGCATAAAGATAACTACTGCTCAAAAATCAGGCTTTGTTATGTCCATGTTACAGAGAAGTGGTCCATGGAGATAAGTAGGGATTTTGGCTAGCTACATTAACAGAACACCTAAAATCCAGCTGTTTTCTCCTGCTGCATGGGTCGTCTGCTGGCCCAGTGTGAACATCACCCACTATCAAAATGCCATCTGTTAAGAAAAAGCCTTTATATATATTTATATTTTACGTACTGTGTTTAATTTCTGTTCTTTCTACTGTATGTGATGCCAGACCCAGTAAATCGGTGGATTTAAGGAAGCCTTAAATATGTGATTTTTTATAGACTTCAGCTGTCTCATTGTATTATCTCAGGCACTTGAAGTCTGACATGTATTCTGTGTTACACAGAAACTTGTAGCAGAAGAGATATGCTCTGCTTCTCACAATGGAAAGCCACAGTCTAGCATAAAAATGTTTGTGGTTTGTGGGAGCTCTACCTACTTTACAGAAGGAATCTGGGATGTACGCAGACTGTCTGAAACAAGTTTTAAGAGTTGTGGGATTCATACAAGATGGATTTAGCTGTTGTTAAACCAAGATTTGTCTGTCTGAAAGGGCCATTTTGATAATCTCAGCTGTTTGCCTGACCTTATCAGAATATGCACTTGTTTAGGGACATAAATTCTGGCATTGTCCTCTTAACTGGCTTCTACGATGATTCTTGTGAATTTCCTTGAAACATAGAGTGCTGGCCAGTGTTAGATCCAAGGAGTGCCTACTACTTGTAGCCTGTTTTTTACCATTTTCATCTAAAATAAATGAAGCAAATAGTAATTTTAGAGTATCCACAGAAGCCCCTCCATTGGTTTTAAACCATTGGGACTGACTTTATGAACCAAGTGCACATGGCTGTGATGTGGCTTCAGTGAGTTGCCCTGATTCAGCTGGGTCACAATAACCAAACCTTTGCAGGCCCTTTGTTCTCAGCAAACAGTACATAAATCATGTCAGTATAAACATCAGTGAGGCAGAAATTCAAACTACGTTATGGATGGTCCCTGCTGGCAGAGGAAGGGAGATGGGAGATATTTTGACTTTCTTGAGTTTTAATTTTGATTCTGTTGCAAAGAACTCCTTTTCCCAAAAATTTCAATTAGTCATTCATATAAACGTAAATTTAAGTTTGAATCTGTTTGTCTAGGTGATGTAAAGCACCACAGATTAGTCAAAAGCTGTAAAAGGAAAAGAATAAATGAGGTGAAAACAGAACCACTGTTAATTTCCAGACTTTCTAAGTGCAGCAGAGATGTTAAGGTAGCTCATCCCCCTTTCCATTTCTTCCCATTACCATTGCTTCAGATATTTGAAGTCTGCAGACCAACACTGGAAGAAAAGCACTTAGGAAATACGTGCTGATAAATGTTAAATTTGGTATTTAAATGTCAGCATTCCTCCTAGAACATAAACGCCCCACAGGGTCTAGCCAGTGCTAGTCCTACAGATTTGCTTAGAGAGGCTGTATGCCTCTGTTGCATGCAGGAATGTGTGATTTCTTTACTGCCTGGTGCTTCTCTTGCTGGGCCACTCTTACACTGATGTGATGATAAGCAAAGTGTAGCCACAATGCAGTCACAATAATTGACCCAAAACACCAGAAGTGTCTTATTTACCCCAGGCACCAATAGGCAGCTTACCTAAAGGGACCTGGCAAATACCACATTTTCCAACTGAGTGAGAATCTGGGTGTAATTCTCTTTGTATAACCCAAAGCAGAGAATGAAAAAACTTAACAAATTCCAGACAGTGCTTACATAAAACTCTGCATACTGCCAGACTCCTACAGAGGAAGACTCCCTGTGCTGCTTGTACATACATAGAAAATTATCCCTTTTACAAACAAGCATATGGGGGCAGGGAGGGTGCCTAGAAAAAGGAAGGAGGATAATTGAGATTGCAAACATTTGCTTGGAGCTATTTGAATGTGAAACGAAGCCTGCTCAAGCAGTGAGTGAAGGAGTTGGTTCAAGAAAAGCAACAGTTCTGAGCATTTATTGCTCAAAAGCAAAATCTCAGTAGCAGCAGATTGCTTAGAAGTGAAACTGTTCCAGTACCAAATACTTGGAACATGTGATGTTTGGATTTGTAGACAGCAGGGGGAGAGATGACTGCTAATGAAATGTGTGTGCATCCAAGCGTTTCCTTACTAAATAAATACCATTGGAGTAGGGAATGAAAGCACAACTGAAACGGCATCTTTAGGTGGTGTGCTTCTGGGATTAATTCACTTACTTAAAGATGCTCTCTCGGTCAGTATTAACTTTGTACGTAGTTTAAATTGTTCGGACAAGCTGTTGTATTCCAGTTTTGCTACACTGCTAATCGGTGCCAATCTTGTTCAGTGGTGAATGAGAGGTTCTCTTGGTTGATAAGACTGTATGTTCTTACTAATACAGATTAATATAAATTTTAAAAATAATCATTTTTCTCTGCTGTTTGAGGCTACATCATGAAAAGCTGCTTTTGGCATCAGGACCAATTTCCAGCATCAGATCAGTTGCTGGCCTAACAAGCAGCTTTTCATTTTTTTAAGAAATAGTAGACACTTATATTTTGGTAGCCTGAGGCATATTTGTAATTCTTTCTAGTTGCTACTGATGTAGTAGTAACTAGCTACAGATCTGGAAGTTTTGGTGGCAACTAGCAATCCAAAAAGCAGAAGGAAAAACTCAATTAAAAATTTTGAACAGTGAAGAGCCCTTTGACCTTCAGGGTTAATAAAAGATTCCTACTTGTATTTTTGTTCTAGAAGAGGGAGGCAGAGGTTGAAATACAGAGGAACACAGGAAACACAGAGGTTGAAAATGTAGAGGTTGAGGGCAAAGAAAAAGAATATATACGAAAAAGAAAAGCTCAAGGGAAATAGCTTCCTTAATTTAGTCTGAAAAAGTAGGTCTGGATTTACGAAAGCTAGTGTTGCAATGGAAAGCACAATTGAAGTTCATCAATTTTATATCCCCAAGTGCCATGAAATTTAGTGTAATAAAACCCCCTAGAAACATCTGGGATGAAAAACAAAAGACCAGTATTAGGGCACTTTGCTTTAATTTGGGTTTTCAGGGGTTTTTTGTTGTTTCTTTTTTTTTTTTTTTAAAGGAGTATCAACTAAAGCAAAACACTTACACATCCATCAAAACTAGCACTGGTTTGAGTCTACTAGCTGTAAATTTAAATCTTAGTAGAATTTAAAGGGGATATAGCTATGGGAAGAAAAGGCTACAGAATTAATTTTCAAGGGCAGATTTTTTTACCATCCTTGTTAAAGATTTAATCAGAATAAAGAAGAATATTTAAGAAAAGCCTTAAACACCTTATTTTCCCCTACTTTTTTATTTTCCCTCTGATTTAAGATGTCAGTTAAGTTTATTTGGAATGTTTACTAGGCCTTCACTTGGGCCAGTACTTTGTGTATTTAAGTGATTTTGTTTTGTTTGAGTTTTGTTTTGTTTCTGTTTGAGTGTTAGAGTCAGATCAGGCTATTTGCTATTTCTGTAGTAGTTTAGCTAATAGTATAACAACATCCATTAATAAAATGGAACTGACGTTAGTTGTCAGGAGATGCCAATCCTGTAGCCAGTCCCTAACGCTGAGGATAAATGTTGTGGAAAATCAGTTTCAAGCAGGGGTAGTTCCAAATCAATTTTCAATTAATCTAGAGGTGGGTTTTTTTGCCCCCATCACTTAAAACTTCTTCATTTAAGTCGGTTGAAGCAAGTAATTATGTTTTACTGCCTGTTTACTTTCCCCTGCAGTGACCGAACCTGTACTTCTTAACCTTGCATTCATATTGAGCTGGCTTTTGTGGATCTTTGAAAGCCCTGAGGCTGTGTGACCCTCTCTAGCTGGGATTTAGAAACAGTAAGAAGAGTCTCAGGTTTCACTAAAAGAGCTGTTTTCCTTAGGGAAGAGAGAAACTGATGTCAATTTTTAGCAGAGTGTGGCTTCTAGTGTGTTACAGATTTTAAAAAGAAGCTTACTTTATACGTTATTCTCTACAATTTTCTGAAAGTCCTAAAAGTTAAGACTGTAGGTTCTGTGGAGAAAGTTTTGCAATAAATTAATATGGGGAGATTTTGTTCAAATGTCACTCTCACCTTTGACAGTGAAGGTGGTACAAGTTTGTCTGCATCCAGACCATTTTCATCCAGAAGAATCACTATCTGTTGGTAGACTTCATGTACCTTCAGACTAGGAAGAATCACTAGTTACAAGACTGACCAATTTTTAAAAGTTTAAAAAATAACCAAGACGGCTGCCGGGTTCCAGCAATTTACAGCCAGACACCTTTATTTAGATATAACCAGAAGAAGGGCTCATAGATTCTGCTAATGTTCATTACTTTAATGAAGATCAGATTCTTTTTGCTGAATGCTGAAGAGAGAATGGCATTCCCACATAGTTGCACACATTTGAAAAAATGTTTCATTTTTCTCTTACTGTGTGAAAGAAAGAAAAAATTTTCCTTTATATCCTTACAAAAATTTAAAATTCAGCATTTTTAAGCACATGTGACTCTTAAGTGGAAAAATAATTTAGTCTTTTGACAGTATCTAATTTCTGAGATTTTTCAATTTCATCAATTTTTTGCAAACCCCACCTGGTTTCAGGGTGCGGGTTACTTATGATGGGAGTGAAAGATCTGGGGTCTGAAACATAATGACAAAGAAGTTTATATTTCATTAAACTGCATAGTCAAGGTTGGTTAAAACCAGATTTGTCTGGGAAAAAGTCCAGACATCCTTCAGGGGTGGGAGAAAAGGCAGCAGCAGTGTTGGTGGTGGAAGTGTTGCTGGAGGGATCTCCACAGCACCTGCGCTTTCTCTGGCCAGTGTGCACACCCTGTTTGAGAGGAGTCTGCTCGATATCTCTTTATTTTTCTTTTTTTTTTTTTCCCTTGGGGGGGGTGGTGGGGTGGGGTGGGGTTGTGTGTGTATCCCAAAAGCTGGACGGGCTGGTTTCCTTGAACTTCCCTTATTCCAGCACATAAACTTCTGTGGGCCCCAGCCGCTGCACAGTTGTGCCAAGGTACTGCCCTGTGCTGCACAGGGAAAGCTGTAGGTGCCAGCTGACTTGATATGGGTTTTGAATGGCTGCACCTCCCCTGCAAACACCTCCCTGTTGACCGTGGGGATGTAGCTGTACAACATTTTAGTAATTTATTTGATGATACTCGCTGAAGGTTCTCCTGCAAGAGCCGACAGTCAGTTTATCCCTCGGATAAAGATTAGAGGCCGCACAGAGGTCCAGATTTTGTAACTGAGGCATTTTCCTATGAAATATGAATGGATAGGCAAAGGCCATTTCTTTTTACTTTGATTCTGCCCACACAAGTGGCACATGAAGTTAGTATAAATGGAGGGGAAGAGGGACTCTTGAGGGGCAGGAGTAAATCTGTAGTTGGTTTTGCTTCAAGGCAGTAGGTGGTGATTGCATTACAAATGATTCTGTTGGTCTAGACAGGCAAGTGACAGGAAATAACTTTGAGAAAATGTTTTTGTATCCTCAAAGCGTTATCTTTGAGAAGCACAGTTAGTAATGCTGTTGTGAAAAGAAACCTCCATTTGGACAGACAGCTTGATGCGGGCAAAGCTGCTAATTTGTTTTCAGCTTCAAGGAGATTTAGAGTCTTTGCATCTTTGGCAGTAACACACAATGTAATTGTCTCTTTTCCCCTTAATCTTCAGTCTAGATGCATTGGCTTAATGTGGCTAGGAGAGGGCTGGAATGTTGACTGAATTAGCTGCACCAGATAGTTTACCCTAACAGGTGAGGAGAAGTTATTGCAGCGCTCTTGACTTTGTAGTATGAGAGGAGAACACTGGCTGTTCTTTTCATCATTGCATCTAGTGGCAGAAAGCCTTTTAAGCAGAATGGAAAATAAATTGTGGGATATGAAAAGGAGGTGACAGAACTAATGTTCTTGCACTGGCAACATTACTCAGCTATTAGAGGCTCTCTGTAAATAACAGCTTTGCTTTCATCTATTTTCTGCCTCTTTCTTTCACAGAAGTAATTTTGTAACACTACAATTTTTAAGTACCACAGAAAAAGCTAACTGTGCACTGGGAGATTTGTTTGCATTCCTATTATTCAGTTTGGCATTGTTGGTGGGCAGCAGCTGCTTATGCTTTTGGAATATGTGCCATTAAAATACCATTGGCCTAAGACTAGCTCAATTCACCAAAACTACGTCCTTAAGTAAAGGGATATAGCACATCATTGAGCAATTAAATTATTTAGTCAATCCAGTGGTTAAGCTTGGGTCGGCTTTGAAGGGTAAATTTCATTGCTGGGATACATTCTTGGCTATGAATGAATGCATGAATAATCTGTCTTTGAACCTTAAGATGCACAATAGACACAATAACTCTTGAGTTGAACTCTTGAGAGTGGGCTGATTTATGGGCAGCTGTTGAAAGTGCTCCTAGTCAAATTATTTTTTAATCTGTGAAGTAGAAACCTGTAGTATATTAATTACTGTATACCATTCCAGCGGTAGGCAGAAAAAAGCTGGGCAAGTTTTTACGACGGGTTTTTAATTTAGAAATTAAAGATTAAAAGAAAAAGTAATGATTTTGACATGGTACATTGCCATAATATGAAAGTCACTTGTCAGGGCTCCAGCAGACAAATAGCTGAAGGCGTTGTTGACCTCAGCTGCTCAGCCAGTTGCTCTGTGTGAGCCTCCTCTCGCTTAGCAGAGGCAGCGGCGGGGACTGTGCGTGCTCTGGTGCCAGCAAGTTCACAGAGCTGCGTGGGCCAGCGCCGGCTTCGTTCACATTAATGCTGGGATTGCAGGCTGGGACACACGCCTATTTCTGCCTTCCCTGTTCCGAGCTCCACAGCCTGAAGCAGGGCCAGGAGCTGGTGTACCAGAGGGTGTAGCACTCACTACACCAAGATTTGGCCACGCTGGCCTGCTGGAGGGCACAGTTTGCTGGAAGGGTCAAGGCGTCACTTTTGTGATCAGTGGTGGCTTGGCACGGCACCTTTTCAGTGCTGGGGAGGAGTGAACTCTTCTTGTCTCAGTGCCCCTGTCTGAGCTATTGTGTCTACATTACACAGGGCTTACAAGCTTTACTGATTGTTGTAAGGCGTTCTGAGCTATTAAAACTGTGTCGTGGAAGTTGGGTTTTTTTGGGAGTTCTGAGAATTAGTTACAGAAGGAGCAATTTGATTTTATTTTCTTTCAGCTAACAGGCCAAACAGATGGGGAAGCAGACCTGGAGTAGTTTTGCTGGCTGGCTGCCATGATTCTGTAAATTTTGATTTGTATGGATATGTAACAGTTTTATTTTTCCCTTTTTAGAAATGTATGCCTGTAACTCTTTGGGAAATTAATCACTGGCTTCCTGTGAAACGTGCACTTGTAAAACAAATGTTGTAGCAGCGTGCCATGCAGACCCTGTGTTGTGTCAATTATGAAATGTGACATCAGCAAACTCCATAGACTGTCAAAGGCTAAAGCACTTTTCAAAGCATCATTCATTCACAGCTCTCCAGAGAAAGAATTAAAAAATGACAGAAATTTGAACTGCAGTTCAGTACAATTTTATTGTTTTTCTTTGCCATTCAAAAGACACAGGGCTTGCAATTTCGCCCAAATGAGATTTTTAATACCATTTGACCTTGCACTATTTTGTATTTGAAATTAACAAGACATTCATATTTTCAAATTCTGTAGTAATAACGAAGTGTGAGTTGATCGAAACTTGGATGTCCTAAATTTAAAGTTGCAAGGGAGAAAGAAATAAAATACAACCCATGGTCTTGGCACCTCCACACCAGAAGGACCTGCAAGCAAAAGTTACTAAAGCTTTTATTAACTGTGGTATTAATGATGATGTAGCCACTAATTACACACTAAGAGGGCTACATTTAACAGTAAAAAATGCTAGAAATTTAAGCAAATGACTGACAACCTGGATCATAGTCCTTTTTTTTGTAGCTTTTTCCCTGGAAATTTAAAGAACTGAGTTTCTTACTGCTCACTCAGCATTTGGGTCTTTGAGATCAAAAGGCTTTTCCTTGAAAGAGTTTCATGTTGTTATTTAAATGGTAATTGGATCTATCCTCAGTTCCACTGTGAGTATTTTAACTTCAGTAGACTTGGAATTTTCATTATTTTCAGTTCTGGGTTTCTAATGGAGGAGGTGATTTGGGCAAAGATTACAAGACAAAGATTAATTGCAAATTTGGAAGCTAGTTACTAGTGACAAGAGTTTAGGAAGTCACATAGACTATTTGAGCAACATGTGCTCCATAATGAATGATTTTGCTGCTCTAATAATTTGTCCCTTCTTTACTGGTGACTTTTGCATCTTGAGTAGTTCCTTACTGACAGATTCATATTTCTGTACAGTCTGGACTGTGAAGTATACATAAATTATGGGATTTGCTATACTATTTGCCTGCAAACTTTTGGTTTAATACAGTATTCTCTCAAGAAAATGTCATGACAGAAAGGCAGTGCTTGAAGACTAGTAAGCTTTGGAAAATATGTTCTACTGTAATCTTCAAAACTTTCTGGTGAAAAAAAATTATTTTACATCATGTCTTTGGGAGACAGAGCCAACGTCTTGCTTTAATTCCTATTCTTCGCTGAACTGGACTTCAGTTCTTCTCTTGTGAAGTCTTACCACCTTCAGCTGTCAGTGGGATGAAGCAGCATGAAAATTGCTATCCTTGTTATCCAGGAAAGACACTTTCCCAAGGAGACAGACTGCTGTATGATATCACTATCATCATAGTAAGTAAAGTGCTACTGAAGAACATGATGAGACCCAACTGTATTTCCTGTGCTTGGTGACTTGGTTTTCATTTTTCTCTGGGGAGACACCAAAACACCCTCAGGTATAAATACTGTTAAAGCAGCTAAACTGTATTCAGGATTAAAATGTCCTTGTGCTAAACATTACACAATAACCTGCAGACCTGAGTCAGAGAAACAGATAGTTGAATGTGACAGTTTTCAAAACACCACACTACAACTCCCATGTGTAAAGGAAAGAGGCATCAGTGGGCTACTAGTGGTATTGCACCAAGGACTGCATTAAAAACCTCTGGTGTTTTCTAATGATATTAGGTGGACCTTCCCATTGACAAGCTCATTTTCTTTAGACCACCCAACATCACATCTAACCTGCAGCCTGTTTTTCCCCTGCAGTCTTCTTCCTACCCTCCCCCAAATGTATGGTGCATGTGTATTCATGTTTTTGCTTTCTGCTCACGGAGATATCCAGCTGGGAAAATATAGTGTGTACAATACTTTCTGCCTTCAACTGACATTTCTCATAAATTGCAACAGAAACACTGCTATCAGCAGCTAAATAGCAGGTATAATACAGCTCTACATAGCAAGTCTCAGCAGGACACAGAAACTATGTAAGAATAACTGGGGAAGAGGAATGAGAAACATTTAAAATGGATTCATTGAAAGCTGCCTTTTTCTAAAAAAAAAAAAAAAAAAAAAAAAGAAGGCTTATAGGGGCTGACGCAGTGGCTTCACATTCACTTTTTGCTGAATTGTTGTTTTAGAAGACCTCACAAGAGGTTTCTATTATAAGCAATGCAAAACAGTCTTTCCTAGTTGGTCGTTTAAAACACCCCTACCCTCCACACACATTCCTTGAAATACTTTTTGGAAAATATGTAATACTTAACTGCTGCTGTAGTAGAAAGTGTTTATGACAGAATGCCTGGGTCAGCCACAGTGCATTTATGGTTTGGTGGAAATAGAGTAGTAAATATCATTATGTTCCTAATCACAGGATTTAATAAGTTTAATTTTGCCCTCAACTCTATTCAAACTCAATTCTTGGCTGGAAAAGGCTAGGAAACAACCTCACAGCATAGGTTAGAAAATATATCACAGTGTTTATTGGCATAGGATTTTTTAGGGTTTTTTTCATGTCTAGGTTTTTTGTTGTTTTGGGGGGTCTTGTTGTTTTGGGAGTTTTCTTAGTTGGTTTGGAGAGGATATTAAGCCAGATGAGATCTTGTTTATCACAGGCTGGTCTGTTCTTTGTACCATGGTAGAAAGGACAGGAAACTATGATCTTAGGTTGTGGCAAGAGAGATTCAAATGAGATACTAGAAAAGCATTTCTAACAGCAGGAATAATGAGGCTGTGGACTAGGTTGTCTAATAGCTTGTGGAGTCTTCCATTAGAGAAAAACCTGTATGAACATTTTTCGAGATAGATGATGGTACTGCTTCAGAAGTAGAAGGGGGTGGACTGGGCAACTCCTGAAGTTCTCTTTGCTCTGTAGTGCAATTCTGAGAGCAGGATACATTTGGGTCTAGTTTTTGTTTTATTGTATTGTTTTGCTTTGGGTTTTTTTTTTGCTTCTCACATGGAGATTTCCTTGGAAATTAGGACATGCTGTGTCACTTTCTTCCTTTTCTTCCCCCCTTAGATTAAAAATTAGTTGAACAGCATTAGTGAAATATTTTTAAAAGGCCATAGAAAGGAAATTGTTCTGCCTAAACAGGGACTATATATAAATTGTAGCAGACAGCTATTAATCTGTCTGCTATTAATCTGCTCGTGGGAACCAAATATGAAACAGAGAACAATTCTCTTATGGCCAGCCTAATAATGAAGACCAACTGTTAAATCCATACAGCTAAAGGAATAATAAGGACAGTGCAGGTACTCTTTGCTGGAAGGTTACCCCTGTGCTTGTCTTCAGCTTTGATTTTTCATACCAGTACCTAGCTAGTAAATACCTCATCGTTTTGAAGGATGCTTCTCCAGTAACCTCTGCATTTGTGCAACATAAACTTTCAAAGCTGTCTTAGGAGGAGTGAGGGAAGGCAGTGTTGTAAACACAGTACAGCATGTTGAGATACAAGAATGCCATGAAGTCTGAGGGAGGCACATAAATGACACTGATCTTCCTTCTGTGAGGAGAGCTATTGGTTTCAGTTTGGAGAGTAATGAGGATATACTGCTCTTCTTCAATTTATCAAACTGTTTTCAATGGACTGTTTTTCTAGCAGTAAGTTTTCATTGGCATTTTTGGTTGTTTCTTCAAGTGGTACTGGTTGTATGCTGAGTTTTGCTTGGAGAGATCTAAAAGAAACAACTCTTCAAGGTCTCAAAGATAAGGCCAGGTCTATTTTATTTATGCCATCCATAAGACAGTTGGCAGACAGCCTTCAAGAGACAGAGTTTCACTCTTAGTCTTCCTATTTTCCTCATTTTTTCTACCATCCAATGGCAGTAGTATTTAAGGTTTTCCTACTTTTGTGTTGCTTTCCCTGTAGCTGATTTCCCTGTGAGAGGGAAAGAGTAATAGTGAGCTTTACCACTAATGTTCTCTTTGATTCATCCTGCATTTGGGTTTTTTCCACAGTTTTCCCTTACACTCAAAACATGATTATAAAGTCTAAATATCTTGTATTAATTTCTCAGGTGGTCAACCATGTGGTTTTGTCAAAGAGCAGTCATTATCCATTTCGTTACCTAACCATGATTTCCTTTTCAGTGAGCAGCCAGCTTAAAAGTGCTTTACATTTCTCTCTGTCCAGTCTCTCTAAAAGAAAGAGGATGTTATCTCACAGACATCAAGAGAAAGACTGATACTTCTCTAATCATGTAGGCAGATAATTTACTAATCTCCCATTGGGAAGAAAGTAAGAAAAAAATCTTTGACCAATAACCACATAACTTTTGATTGTGCCTGCTACATTCTCTAGGCAGGACAGGTGAAATGTAGAGTCAGGAAAGTACGTTTAAAGCTGTTTAGAATCTAGACACAATTTCATCCTTTATGTTTGCATTGACTGTCATTGTGAATCCCTGAAATCCAGATAAATTTGGAAGGTTTTTATTAAATGCCTTTGCTTTCAAACACAAATTGGCTTAAATCTAACTAGAAGATCCCATGACTTGACTGTCATGTGATGGTTAAATATTGGAGAGAATAAATTATATTTTACTCTCTGAATGTTTCTGACAGCCTTCTGTAGAGTAAGCCTCCTATCCTTGGAGGTCTATGGGCTCATTTTCAGCAATTCCCAAATATTCTGGAAGTGGGTATATTAAACCTCTAAAGAAAGACATATCAGAGAAAAAGTAGGTCTTATTTTTTTCTAAAACACTGGCTGTTGACTTGTGAGATTTAGAAGTATTTGAAATAAGTTCTGTGGATGTAATTTCACATGGAATCATTTCTGAACTACCTTAGTCTAGCTACTGAAATAATCACTTTGCAGTCTTTTGGTTTGCCAGTTTTTCAGGTTTACCACATTTGCTTTTTCTCTTTTTTTTTTTTTGTCTGAAGTAGAGTCAAGTCTTTGGACTAGTCTATAGGTGATTAAAAATAATAAAAAATTTCAGAAGAAGAACATGAGACTTTTTTTGAAAGGAATAGTTGTTAAATTGATATTTAGGAAATACAGATTGTTTCATGAGCATGCTTATATCTTCAGTGTAAACAACGCATGTATAGTCCTTATGAACTCTTTGGTCAAATTTGCATTTCTAATGGAACAAATGCAGATTCTGCTGTTCCTAGAAACAGTTCTTATAACTTGGCAGTTTTATCAAGGACCTTTTCAAAGGACAGAAGCTAAAAGTAATATAAGCAAAATCTTACAGGAAAGTTAGAATGCATCTGTTGGGTAACAGAGAATCTTTCCCCTGGAAGTTTTTCTATAGAATTCTGCTGTTCTCAAAACATCCAAATGAAGGGTAAAGGTAGCAGCTTTCTACCAGCCTACCAATCCTCTCAGCTGGAAAGAGATCACAAAAACTTGATGTGGATTTCTTTTGGTGTAGCTCTTGTGTGTCCTCCAGCCTTCTTCCTTGGAATCTGATTCAGTTCACCAAGCAGTCTTTTTATCTGTCTATCTCCAAAAGGTTTCCTACCAAAAAGCAAATGTTTCTGATTGTACATGGGCCTATGCAAAATGAAATAAGGCTTCTCAAAAGCAAGATGCTAACTAGATTTGGGCTGTCTCTAGTATCACTGATGAAGGGAAAAAGACAAACCATCTACAAATGTATTCCATGAACACATTAAAATCCTAGTTTACTCTTTTTTTTTCTTTTGAGTAGTCCGGTAGCCATTTTATGTAGTTTCAGATCTTTGTTAACAAGAATATATCAGTTCCTGTTGTTAAATCTGTAGTCTTCAAATCTTCACTGGTGTTCCTTGTTTCAAAGGCAAGATTCTTCCTTCCTTAGAGTTTTCATAAATAATTGTAATTTTCTTACACAAAATGACATTTATAGAAGATTTTCAACCAGAACTGGAAAGGTCTTCCAGGAGAAAACATCCCTTTACCTCTGGGCACTAGTCCTAATTTTGTTCAGTTCCCAAAAGAGGCAAAAAGACGTCTATATTCTCGTGTCCCTGAACAGTTGAAACAACTGTGTGGCCTTCCTTTGATCTCTAGTACTCTTCTCTGTCTCTGTCACAGGGGAAAGTCTATGAGAAGAAATGCACCCTCTGTAATCCAAGCAATTATTTGAATAAGATACTCAAAGATCATTGAGAGAACCTCTGAACACAGTGAAACTGTGAGGAAAAGGTGCCTCAGCCTTGGCTGCCTCCTGGGTGAGGAGAGAGGCTTCTGCCAGAGATTTGAAAAAGGCAGCCAGCTCTCCTTCCTTTCACACCTTCCTGGAGTGTTACAAACTTCTTGTTGCGGCATCTGTTGTTACTGCATTTGGGTGTCTGCTGCTCAAAGATGCAGTTCATCAACAGGAGCCCATGTGTGGAGACATATGGGGGTCTGACTTTCCTCCCCCATTGCCACCCTTCCTTTGTCAGTGCTGGTTTTTTTACCTGATGAAATTACCTGAATCGGAGAGATTCTACTTTATCCTTCCTTTTAATGCTCAATGTCTTTTTGTGTTATGGCACCTAGAGCACTCGAGGTGAGGCTGCCCCGGAGCAGAGCAGGACAATCCCCTCCCTTGCCCGGCTGGCCATGCTGTCCCTGATGTCCCCAGGACACGGGGGCCCTCCTGGCTGCCAGGGCACTGCTGGCTCCTGTTCAACTTCCCATTGACCAGGACTCCCAGACTCAGGGCCCTTCCTGCACTCATTTCTTCTGTCCAGCCTCTCATTCCCCAGTCTGTCTGTACATCCAGGGCCGTCCTGTGCCAGATGCAGAATCCAGCACTTCCCCTTATTAAACATTTTATGGTGGGTGATTACTTATCTCTTCTGGCAACCTTGTCTCCTGAAATACAAGACTCCTTTTCATTAGGCAGGTAGATGAGTTGAAAGATCCTAACTATATCAATAGTGTGGAGAGCCAAGAGCAGAAGAGCAGTCTTACCATGCAGCTATCTCCCAGCCAGTAGGAGGGTGAATGTCCACCCCACTGAACCCCCACAGTCTGTAGGCGTGTAGGAAAAACTGCACTGGCTAAATCTATTTTTGAAACCACGTTCACAAGTTAGGACTGAGGGAGGTAGATTTTATGAGGGTTTGACACATGACACTGGCATCTCATGAAAGAGGAGGTCCGTTTGAGATATGCAGATTATTCCATGTAGTAAATGATGGCATCATTTCTCTTGCTTCCTTCCTGACAGAAATCATTAGCTGTAGTGGATTAGCTGCTGTCTGAGTGGAAGTTGTTCTGACAAAGATGATCATGTAAGGAGTGAGCTGTAGTTTTATATTAGGAGAGAGATCAGAAAATTAATGCATCAGAGGATTTGAAGAGAAAGAACAAAACACTCTCAGAAGCCTTGCTTTTGTGGCCTGTCAGAAGCAGCTTTCTTTGTGTGGCCAGAAAGAACATAAATGACAATAAAATATGGAGTAAGGAGTTGTACTTAATCTGACTAAATGCTGTACATATAGTCTTTATCAGTCTTTTCTGCTCCTGCTGTTACAGGCATATATTTTCAGACATTTAGTTCATTTCCCCATCCCTCTTGCTACTAGGTAGGGGTTGCAAAAAAAATCAAATTTGTTGATGTTTTCAGTATCATAAATAGAGAGTGAAGGATAATACTAGTTCACACATGATAGTTCTTTCCTTTGCCCCCCACCATCACTTATACTACATTACTAAGCACTCACGTGTAGTGGTGATCAAGTTTACAAGCATTGTCATCACAAAGATGGGAAATGAAAATGTTTTTTGCCAGAATTTATGAAGAAGTAGCAGGTGAGGTGTGGAAATCAGAATTAGGCCCTTGGGGCTTTTGGCCAGTGTGTGGTGTGCTCTCCAGCACAAATCTGCATAACAGAATGAAGGGAAGGATTTTCATCATTAATTCATGTGACAAGGAAGTGAAACAAACCACACAGCTTGTACTACAAAGTTTTTATTGCTTCATAAATTTTATTGAGATAGAAATTAACCGGTTTCCTCTGTGCTTTAAACAGAATCAGTTTGTGTTTATTGACACAGGGGAAGCTCATCTGTGTTCGAGAATAGATCTGTTTTCTGTTAGAAAAGGCTGCACTTCAGAGAATTTTTTTAATGGTATAATATATTAACTTGACACACCATGTTTAAGAATCTGTGGTTTGGGATTTTTAATTTAACAGCAACAGTTTTTTCTACCTGATTGGTTTTATGATAAGCAGTGAAGTATCATAAAAGAGGTACTGAATTTAAGAAAACCGCTCTGAGCTGCAGCAGATGTGCCAAAGTCAAAAAATATTTATCTGCATTTCCAAAAATTTTTCAGCACTGCATCCACATTCGGTCTGCTGCCATGTTTATTGAAGCATTTGAACTATATTTTCCTGCTCATTTAGGGAGGACTGTTAAGTCATGGGCATCTTACATTGTGGCAAACATATTCAGGATTGTCTTTCATTTAAGCTGTATTATTCATTGATGGTTTTAAGCTGCCCTAATACATGCAGAACTTACGCAGCTTTATTTGGGTGCTTCAATACAGACATGTCTGTATTTGAAATGGAAGCTTAATGATCTGTGACTATCTGAAAAATGAAAACATATAGGCAGAGCCCTTGAAACGTCACCCATTTTTTTCTCTTATTTTTACAATAATGATTGTACAAGATGGGATTTGCATCTCTGAGCAATGAGTTAAATACTTCCAAATCTCCTTGAAATCAATCTTGTGTGTTCATGCATGCAGATTGAAAACCATGACTTCGAGATTTACGTTCTGTGAATAAAATTTACGTTCCCTGAAAAGCAAAGAAGGCTGTCATTTCATGCTTCCTAACCTTCATTGTCTGTTTTACTTCAGCAGAAGCCCCCTGCGCCTGCGCACTGTCTTGAGGAACAGCTTTCTGCTCTGTCGATTTCTGTTTTATAAAAGCCCTGTTTTCTTTATTGCGTTTACCTATTACATCTGTAAAATTTATTAAAGCTGTGACAAATTTCTCTTTTGGACCCGGAGTCCGAAGGAAGAACAACCATCAGGCTGTTGGTGAAAGATTTGTTGGTTATGATTGTTCATTGAATGGTAAGGGTCTGTAGGTGAGGCTGGCTGTCTAAAGCTGCTCTGAGTAGGTGGGTTATGGGCTGTATTTAGTGAATATCCATCATCAGGGAGATAAATGTGCTTCAGCAGCCTTTTGTTTTGTTCAGCTAAAATGGGTGTTGATTTTGGAAAGCTCAGCAAAATCACTGTCATTTTTCCAAATTAGATATCATTCAGAGTACCCATGAAAAACAGCATTTAGGTTAAATATAGCAGCATTACTTGTCGGCTTTGTAAGTTGACAAGAATAGCATTCCATTTATTTCCCTTAAAAAAAAAAAGAAAATGCTCAAGCTGAACACAGCGCTCACAGGGAGTGAGAGCTAATTGACAGCACTGTAAACAGGAATATTTGCACACTACAAGTCCTGTACAGTCCCAGGTGCTGCAGTGCTTATCTTTTCACACCGCTTCGCTGGCTTTTTTCAGTCACGTTTCATGTCCCTGTAGGGACAAGAAATTTAATGTTGGTACTATTTAAAAGAAAGGAAATAAAAGAACATCAGTAAAGATAAAAACTTGACTTACTAATACTGTGACTGTTTGATCCACAGTGTGTACATAAATAAATTGAAAGGCCTGCTGTATTTTTACTTTTTATTATGCTATTACAGCACCACCGGTGCTTAATGCTCTGTTTTTTCAGATGTCCACCAAAATAACTGTGAAACTTCATTTTCACCACAATCTGAAAACAAGCTATTTGATGGACTATGAATTTTGAGTTCTTCTCATTCTTCAGGGTGTAAATATGCTTTCAGCTGAAAGCCAGGGAGGGAGTGGAATCCTTCATTTGAAACAAGCTTTTAGTCTGCACTTGATCTCCTCTGGTTTTGTATGAAAAGCCACATTGGACTGAATGACAGCTGAAAAGGCAAGCTGCTGTGTCAGAAGATTTAGCAGAAGGAAACTGCTGTTCTTTCAGCCAGCACCTTCCCAGAAAGCTCTCTGAGTCTTACACCAGTTCAGTGCACTTGTGAAGTCAGAGCTAAAAATATGTGGATTAAACAGTTTAATTGAAAATATGTCTCACTGCCTTAGTGCTGGTATTCAGGTTTAAGAAAGTAAGTAAGTCTTCACTTATGGCTACCAATTTCTTGTCTGTAATTTAAAATTAGATGATCCTTTCCTGAAAGCTGAAGTTACAATGGCAGAATCATCTAAGGCTACAGCTAAATTAATTTTTAAAGTCTCATCACCACCCTCTAAAAAAAAACAACCCACAAAAAGCCCAAAAAGACAAAGAAGACTTTGCCAACTGCAAAATCTAGTCATGTTACACAATTGTTGGAATTCTTACAGAAAAAAAGGTTTTCGTGTATGTGGCGACAGCATCTGTTGGTGGTATTAAGATTTATACATAAAGCTGAAATCATACAGAGTTGTTTAAAATTAGTAGTAATAATGAAGGGCAAATGTTTTCAAATACAAGCCATGTCACACATGTAGAAGTCCCACTTAAATGATCTTCAGACCTCAGAACAACACTAGGAAAAATAATGACATCATAATTAGTTCTTAAAGTGTTTTTCCATTTTGAGCACAATGTGATATTGATCTTGAAATACTATAGGGTGACTAAAGAAGAAAATATCCATTTGTCCACAGTTAGCATAGCACAGCTCCACTAGGGATATTTTTAATCAAATCTGTTATGGTGACTGGTTTTCTAATACACAAGCTATATTATGGTACATGACAACGTACATATGACAGTTCTGTGTGACTGAAAGGTTATTCTTCTTGGTGTGCATAAAATTATCTTCCAAAGTCTTTCTTATTATGTAAAGATGACAATTCTGTCTGTTTCAGTGTTACACCTTTCTTTCACGTAAGTCTGAGTCTGAGGACTGATCTTTGTTACCTATGATTATTAGCAATTAGGAATGTGTTGCTTTCAAGAAAAAGGCTTTGGGGCCATTGTTGTACAGCTCAGAGTCAATAAAATCTGAGCTGCTCATAATAGCCTTTCTTTCTCATTGAAGCCTTGGACTTGCTCTAACTTCATCAGAGCAGAGGAAGAAAAGAATAATGTGAACAATAGGAGCCCTGGAGTTTGACTTGGGCCTAATGTGAGGAGGCTGTAAAAGCTGTCAGGGAGCGTGATTGATTGGCTCTTGGGCTGCAGTCCTCAGTGCAAAGCAATAATGTTCCTGCCTCTTGTGAGAGGGCTGGATGTGTCACCTGGGGTCAGAACTTATCAGCCTCAGGGGCCAACATTTCAGATGAGGCCAAAGTGCAGTCAATAATTTATACAGAAATTTGTGTATAGATTCTGGAGTAAAGCAAGCTTTATCTTGAAACTGTTTGTCTGACCAAAGAAATAATTAAGTCACGTCTGAAAGTCAAGTAGATTTTTTTTTCCCCTTAGTGACATGGGAAAACAGTCTCCCAGTGTAGAAATATGTGTTTCTAACATTATGCTGGTTGTACTTTTGATGAGGGAGAGCAGAGAGCATGCCTATGATAATCTTTTAAGGGATGTTACATTGCCAAAAGAAACATAAAGATTTTTAGCTGATGATATTAAGTTTCCTGGCATCCTAAGTTTTTGCCTACATTTTATGCAACACTGCTGTCTCCAGTGTCTAAATAGTTTTGTTTCTAAACCTATGAGGGTCAAAGGTTGATCAGCTCCAGTGCATGAAAAAGCCAAGAGAAGTTGTAGTAGAGGCATACATCACAGCAAGCCTGGATAAACTAGCCAGGCTGCTATTAATAAGTGGAGATATTGGGACAGCAAGCACAAAGGATACTTACAGGAAAATTGTTGAACCAGTTGCTGACAAGAGAAGGAAAGTCTCACAGAAAATATCTCTTGTGGGCACTCATTTTGCTGGTAGCTTGCCTTTGCATTGTGTCAGTATTGTCAAGCGCCTGGAGTAAGCCAGCTGGTTAACTACATGTTTTACTAGTTTACTCACTTGGAAGATAATTTAAAACATAGGAAAGAAAATCATGGTGAACTTCTCTGCAGAATTTTGACACCATTGAAGTAGGTTAGCTGACAAGTAGCTCACTTTTGTTCTGTCCCAGCAAAATGACTACTTCACTTCAGTAGATGCTAACAAAAGCCCTTTTACCTTACTTCTGCTCAAGGAGAACACTATTAGTCACAGTTCATTAGGCTTGTTTACAAAACTGAACTGGTATCTTAAGTGTGTAACTGAAACACTTTTGACTGCTGGGGGCATCTTTTCCACCACAAAACTGCAAGAATTTTATAGTGGGAAGGATAGTGCTGCCTGCTATTTTTCCAATAAAATAACTAGTTTATGGTATAAGAACAGCAAAAACTATGTAGCACATAGCTTTGGCAATGCATGATATTTGTTTTGTGGTTTTCAAATCTAGGAGGTGAAGTTTCAAGGATAGTTTGGTTTATAATCTGTTAGCTATAGTAACAAAAGACCTTAAAATTAGGTTACACCAAATCCTAAACCATAGCAATTATGTAGGAAGAAGAGACCCAGATTTGTAAGGTTCTTCATTTGCTTTTTTTTAGACAGAGGGAAAATGGGAGTGCTGGGCTTGGTCACACCAAACTGATTCCTTTTCGGTGTATCAGTGGGAAAGAGTTCAAAGAAAGAGAATTCATCATTCACATTTGCACTTTTCATAGGACTGCTGTGTACACCCAGTGCTTGACTATACACTACTTTCATCTTTATGTATTTTGCCATGAGGTTTCTTGCTGGCATTTTACTGTATTAAGATCTTATTAGAGTTTATATCCCCAAATATAAAGGACCTGTCCCTGTGAGTCCCAGAAACTAAATGAAAGAAGAATTATTTGTCTCCTGTTAGTTGTTGGAAGAAAACCTGAGGGAGTTCTGCAGAAGAAATCCCAGATGTTTTTATTTCCCTCCCCTTTGTCTTGGATGTGTCTGTCGTAGGTGTTTACTTACCCTTTTCCCAGGCTGAAGACAATGAAGTCTTCATGAAATCAGTGAAGCTTAATACAAAGAGAGAGAGAGAGAGAGAGAGAGAAAGATGTAAAATGCAGTTCAGTAGATTTCAATGTTTTCAGCCACTGCTTTAAATTGCTATTTTAAATTCTAGTGAGTAGAATAATAGAGAAGTTATCATGTCTACTAAGTGCAGTTGGCCTTTGTAAAGAATGGCTTGTTAGGAGGCTTTATGATTTACTGAGGCCCACAGCTGGCTGCCAGCAGAGCTACAGGAGTGTGTTCTCTCTTGGGCCTGGAAGCCAGAGATGAAAAGGATCCAAAGCTGGCACAAAAGCAAATAAATGCTTTGACTTTAAATAAAGCATCATAATTTATAAGGGGCTCTGCTTCTCAGTCCCAGTGAGGTACATGGATCAGCAGCAGCTCTTTGAGGTTGAGCAGAATTGTCTGTCTGGCTCGACTGCAATTCTGCTATCTGCAGTCTACAGATTTGGAAGAATTTTCATGGTTTGGGGTTGGACTTGTTTCTTTATTCGTGCTGGGTTTTTTTCCATAAATTGTCTCTCTTCTGTCTTCCATATCTTTATATTTCGTTAGCTACTCTACTGTTTGATAAATAATTAGCAGTGTTTGCACCTGGCAGCTCTTTATCATGATGTACAGCACTGGGAAACAAATCACCAAAGACACCGGAAGGTTTATAGGTGCATTTTGGCATCTGTCACTTGCTTGGGATTTACTCATCAAGGTCCTACAGTAGCAGAGTTCAGAGCTGGGAGACAAACTTCTACTGAGATGCCCTAATACTTTCCTTAGGACGAAAAAAATTGTCTGAGCTCCTTAAGAGGTTTTGGGGGTTTTGTCAGGTTTTTTTTACAGATACACATGCACATGCATACACACATAAATTTATACCAGCTTCCCCATTTCTGCAGCTGTTTCTCAACAGTCTGCTGATGAAAACAGTATTTCTGTGGTCTGGTGTCTGAGAAGAAGAATGGAAATGAGGCAGATAATTCTTAAAAGGAACTCCTGAATGCTTGTCTGGGTGAGAAAAAATTGTTTTGGTTTTCCTTTTTTTTGGCCCTACTTCTTGTATTGAAACACTAGCTCTTTCCCCCATGCTCCAGACTCGTTTTACTTTGCTATTTACTTGCTTTTAAGGGAGAAAGAGTTTGGGAGAGAAGTAAGTAGCTGAAGAGTTCCTGTAATTAATATAAAGTGCAGGAAGCAAGTGTGACAGATTAGTTGAAAAACCCTGTGTTCTGTTGCTTATCTCAAGTGACATATGGTCCTGGAGTACAAGCAAAGGCAGTGGATTGTGGGGCTTCTTTTTCTTTTGCTCTACAAGAAGTCAGAAGAGCGTCCATGTGTTCAACAGGCCAGCAACATAGGAGCTGAAATAACACTCCCTGAGAAGTGAGTGGGAAACTCAGGGGATTACAGAACAGCATTTCCTTCTTCTAAAATTGAGACTGTGACACTTTTCAGTGTCAGGCTATGTGAATCACAGTTATGATTACTGAAGTAAAAAAGAAAAAAAAAATCTATTAGAAACAGAACACTTTATTTCTGAAACAGATACGCTTTTCTTCAGAACACACAGATGTTAAATGATTTTCAACTTGCATTTTTAGTATCAGCTGAAATAAAGTAAGACTGCAGTTTTGTTCTCAAGCTGCAGTGAAACAGTGAAGTTGCTCAGTTACTCTGGCCAAAGAAAAGGTAAGGGCTGCACAAAAACTAGCTCTTTAGTTGTACTCCAGAGGTCAGAAGCCTATGGTTAGTTTATAATAACATTAATTGCACATTTTCTTCTAAACACTGCAGTCATGTGGTCTGACATTCAAGAGGTGTAACAGCAGTTTATCCAAAAATTTTCCTAATCCTGCCAAAATATAATCACTTTGATAAAAATCTGGCAGGAGAATATGTGCGTTGCTGTGGCTTCATAGTTTTCAAAATCACCACTCTAAGTAGCTCCTATTTTAGTGGAACTACTTAGTTGTCAATAAACCAACAAGCCATTTGGGACCCAATCTGATGTAATTTCTGGGGTATTACCCAGTTTTCATTTAGTCTTTTATTGGTCTTTTAATGAGTGTAAAATTTAGCCTTATATTTGATTAGGACCATTCATATTTCTTTTGGCTTTCCATTTGAATTTAGATCTTGGTCACTGGTTATTTGTTAGGCAGACCAGCTTTAGAAGAAATACATGCACTGAAAGAAAAATACAACAGTTACCATTATAACCAATAAGGTACGTGAGCTCTTTGATTAGATGCTGTCCTGTCTTCCAGAACCAACCTGCTCCCAGCATTTCAGTCATAGCTTTGTCCAGAGGAGCACTCATTTTAGCTAACCTCAGCTACATGTCTTCCTAACATGCTGGGGTTTTTTTTATACTAAAGCTGGAAAAGGGTAGTGTTGCTAGGGAGGCAGGAAAAAGAAATGAAACCAGAGCTTCTTTTAGCTGACCGTTCAACTAATATTGACCAGCTGTCTTCATGAGAAAGAAATAGATGGTGGTGAATAAGCTAGAGTCTAGTTTTCCAAGAAGTTCAATGATTTTCCCAAATCAATACAGCCCATCAGGCTTCAGAACAAAGGGTGTGGGAGACATGACAGTGATGGAAGTAGCTTGTGTTCTTTTGTGTATTAAGCATATGGGCTCACAGGGAAACAGGATTTCTTCAGTTATTGCAGGGTTTATTCTTTTATATGCACTGGGATGGACTTCTAGATTAAGAAAATCTATTACAGTAATTATTAGGTGGGATTAAAAAGTTGTCTGCTTGATGGCCCAGCTCCATGTTTCCAAGAGCTACTCCTCACTCTATAATTGCTGCTTCTTTTTTGAATGCAAATGGGAGTATGTAATGTAAGTCCAGGGAACAGGTTCTATAAAACAGCTATTTTCACACTAAGGTGATAGTTCCTACTTTTAATATTACCTTTATTTTATCAATGACTTCATAATGAGAAGAAAAGGAAAGGTATGACATTCAGATGAAGTATCCATGAAATTTAGGTTGTTGTTGCTCAGAACTGACTGGAAATCACACAGATGTGATCTTACTCTGTTAGGCTGCTGCAGAAGCTACCAGAGTTTGTAGCCCAGCTTTAGCCACCAGCAGGGCAACATTAACTAAAATAGCAGGGTTTAGCCTCTCAGCCCTATAACCTTTAAACTGGCAATGCTTTCATAAAGTACAGAATACAGAATTAACACCACAGCTGAGCGCCTCAGTGGTTTATGACTACACCAGCAGTATTTCATTATGGTTCTTTTCCTTGATGCTATGCAATCTTCTCATCGTCATCGCTGTACAGTATTTGTTCAGATAAAGTCCAGTGCCCAGGATGACTAATTGCAGATCTGTGCTCCAGATGGTCTGATTACAGGATGTGGTAAAGTGACTTTTCAAACAGTCTCTGCTGCAATAGGGCTCTCTGAAAAAAGGGGGGAAAAAAAAGGAAGGAAAAAAAAAAAAAGGCAGCAAACCCACCAGTCTTGCATTTTCAGGCCACCTGACAATCATTACATTCTCAGGCTGGCTGATGTTGATGCCTGTTCCATGTGCACCTGCTGTAGATGTTGTTAAGTTCTTGTGCCATGCTAGACAGAGAGTGTGATTAAAGTAGTAAATAAACTGTACATCTCCCAGATCAGCATTCGGTGTATAAGATGTGGCTTCATACGTAGAGTGTTTACTGTTAATTTTAGATTACTTTCTGGATGGAAGCAATCAGGGAGAAATAAGCCATTTGCATTGCACGTCTGATATAAAAATTGTTCTGTGTTGTTCATGCCCGGATGAATTGCAGGTGTATATGTGGATGTGGGATTGATGATGATGATGATGTGGCGGATGTGGTGGTTATGAGGCAAATGAGTTATACTGCTTTTACTAAACCAGTGGCAACAAAAAGCTTGAGATAATCCTAAGAATACAGAGTCTCATCTTGCAGTTTTTTGCATTTCATATATTTTAAGTATTGTTTGAAAGTGATATCAAATAGATATGTGTGGGAGCAAAATAACTGCAGTGGCAGATGTGGAATAAAACGTGTTTAATGAATGGTGGTGGTGTACTCACTGATGACAGATATGCCATGGTTTGGCTATCCCAGGCATGTCTGTATTATTTGTACTTGGCGTGGCAGGGACAAAGCACAAATCAAATTTGACTTGCAAACATTTTTGTGGATTCACTAATCATAAAGATAGAAGGAATTGATTATGCTGTAGTGTTACAAGTAATACTTGTAACAGTAATCAAGTAGTGATGTGATGCTTCTCTATACCAAGGATTGCATCTCAACCTTGAAGAACTACTATGCCTCAGAGATTTTTGCTACAAGAATTTGCCATATTAACCTTTTAAAGAAGTAATCTTACTAAAAAAAAATTCTGGAAAGTGTAGTACATTTTAGAGATCTTCCTCTGGTGTCTGGAAAAATTGTTGTAAAACGATGACTCAGGATAGTAAAGGTAGTAGGCAGAACTGGTAATTTTGGAATTTTGACCACAGAGGACTCCACATACTTTTAAGCATGACTGATGTGACTTTTAAAATATACATGACTTTTCTAAACATACAAGACTTTTGATGACTGAAAAGTAGACTAATCATTCCTAGTTTCGAATCAGCATTTTAATATTCTTCAACAAATCAGTTACAGAAGTGTTCAGATGTGGTTTCTCCAGAATTTTACCTATACTTTCGGCCAGATTCTCTACTAAAAGCAGAGGGAGCAGCTCCTTTTGCAAAATCTGAGTTAATCTGAGTTACCCACTCAGATAACTGGTCTGCTGAGTTCCCTGGTAAAATAATCAGTTTGCGATAAAGGTGGATTTTGATCATTTGCTGTGATCTGAACACAAAAGCAGCCTATGCTGTAAAAATTGTCAGGCTTTCCAATCTGATTAATTGAGTAGGGTCTGCTTGTATTGGAACTTGAACATGTTTGTTTTCTAAAGTCAGTATTTTTAAAAGCTGGGACCCGCATTTAAGGTAGTGATGTGATAATTTGATTCCTCACCACATGATCTCATTTTCAAAGTTTTGAATACAAACATAAAAATTCTTGCCTTACATTAATTCATGCCTAACATTAATTCTTACCTTGCAGAAAACAGAGTCAGGAAAACAAAGAAGTTAGTATTTAATTTAGACTAGGTACTTCAGGGGTTTTTTGTCTTTAAATGAAGGAACCTCTCCAAGAATGTAGATGTCTCTGGTAAATGTGCAGTGCCAGAGTAGTCCATATGAACAATACCCTTACTTGGTACTGAAAATGCCTTTGATTGTGATGTTTTTAGGTCAAAATGGCACATCTGCATTTCTTAGGAACAAATTTAGTTACTTAATTTATAATTTGTGATGGCATATTTCATTCTGTGACATATAGTTAATAGTAAATAGCAAATTTGGGTTCTGGTCTTTGTTATGCAATCACTGAAAAGGAGGAAGAAGGGACAGGGGAAGGAGAGATCTATCCACAGAACTCATAAAAAGCGAGGGTTTTGCTGTAGGTTTCTGAAATTATTTTCTTACATACTACTTTTGTAACATGTGACCTTTCATTCCATAATAAAATTTAAGTACAAATTGTCACTGTTGTTTTGTATGTTACCTATCAGAAGTGCTTATGTAAAATGCTTTCGTGCTCCTATAGGCATCCATTAGCTTTTCCTGCCTGAAAATTTTTTGCCATTAACATTGTGGTTATGATTATGATGTGTAAAGAAAAAGAGCTCATAATGGTACACATACTGTGAAGGAAAACAGCAAAATACAGAATCTTGTCTTGTTCCTAAAAGGTTGACAACATTTAATGTTAAAGGAGGAGCAGCTTCTATTGGCAGTGGTGGGCACCAGATGACATCCTGGGTGTACCATTGTCGTACATTAATGCTTTTGGGTATCATCCTGCCCTGGCTAATAATGGATTTTGGCAGAAAAACTACAGTAGGTGAAATGTAAAACTTCTGGGCAACATTACTCCATTTTCTTTTGTTATAATGCCATTTTGTAATTCCCACACATAAAACATTCTCTACTTACTGTGTCTACTCTTTAATGATAAAGAGTAGCATGGGTAGTAACTTCAGAACTTTTAATTTTCATATTATTTTTTGCTTTAATGTAGGACATATGACACTGAAGACTGCAGAAAGTATTGCTAATTTCAGATATACTATAACTGTGAATGGTTACTTAGTTTGCAAATGGAATGATCAACCAAATTAAACCAAGAAATTTATATCCATGTTTTGGGGACATAAGTTTTCTCTATTACATCCAATTCTTGTGAACTGTGCTCTGGTAATTGGCTAAACTCTTTAAGATGACACCCTTAGTTGCTCAAAGAAGCATTTGTGTGTATTATGTATTCACTGTTGTTTGATCCAGAATTAGATATCTGGCTAAGTTTCCTCCTGAATTAGAATCTTAGAGAGTCCAAATACTCTGAGGTACATATATACTCTGAATAATCCCTTCTCTTCAGCACTGCATCAAGTACATTGTGTGGATTACCAGCTCAGTCATCTCCATTTACATCTGGTGCTTTGGCCTAATCAGCCTCTACCAGTTGCACCTTTCCTTAGATCTTTCTCACCTCCCATGTTACTTATATTTTCCTCAGCCATTTCTGTGATAATCTTTGAAGAGTAAATGAGTTACCTTCCCTGTGAGTTGTGTGGAGTCTTACGTGTGGCTGAGCAGTGTGCTGTCCATTAGGGAAAGAAAATGTATTCCTTGTCACAGCTACTCTAACACAGCGTGGAGATTAATATTCTCTCCTGCTTGCACAGGACCTTTGCTAAGCCTAACAAATTTAATGAGATGCTATATGTAGCAGATTTAAGGGAGGAGCTTACTTGTGTTTGCTTTTGAAATTCTGACTTTCTTACAGCGGAAGGTCATTTAAATGTCTTCTTAGAATAATTGAAATATGTATTGATTTTATTATTTTCACTATTCTGTGCCTTCTACCTTGCCCTCTTTTCTGTCAATAGGTAACAAACTATCCCTAGGTCTGGTACATAAATAAATGAACAAAGTGCATGTACAGATAGGCAGGACTACAAATATCAAGGAAGATGGAGACGTAGGTGAGAATAAACCTTTATTAACACATTCCCCCAAAAAAACCCAAAACAAAACAAACAAACAAACTACTCCCCATAGAAAGAAAAAAAATACCCAAACTCAAAAAATACCCACAAAAATAACAACTACTTTTTAGAAAAAGGGTAAAGGTGGACTAGCTGGGGAAGAATAAATGACAAAGGGAGTTCTTCAGTAATACAACATAGTACTTGGAGTATTCCTAGGGATGTCAGAGAGCTCTCTTTGCTTAGTACTTTTAGGAGACTAGACAAACACTGGTACGTGTGCTGGAGGGATCAGCTGTGCTGCTTGCAGATAGATGGGATGCATGGTGTAATACAATTTACCTGTGGAAACTAGTCATGGGTTTCACTTGGAGCCTTAGCGAGTCACAGATGACAAGCTGTTACAGTGGAAGAAAGGCACCAAGGCTGCCAGAGAAACACCTTTACAATCTCTTTTCTCTAGGGTGGGAATGGCAAGTGGGAACATAGCTTGGAGTTGCTCATTGTAAGAAACCCCATTTCCACTGACAGATATTTCCTCTTGAATATACCGGGTTGTTCTCCTCTTCCTCCTCCCTGGACCTCAGTACCTCCTGGTTGCCTCCATGCCTAAGCAAGGGGCAGCATAAAGCAAGCCTTGGTGTCTTTGCAGGCTGCCTAGTTTGCATAGGTCATAAAAATACAGCATGGCATTTTAACCCTGCTCACAGAATCAGTTGGGTTGCAGAGGACATCTGAGATCATCAAGTCCAGCCTATGACCCAGCACCACCCTGTCAAGTGGAGGATGGGACTGAGTGCCACATCAAGTCTCTCCTTAAATACCTTCACCATGGTCCTTCTATCTGCTGAAAGCCTGACTCTGACACTGGCTGGAAGTGCAGTTTGTCTTTCATGCTTCAGACCAGTTCACCCCAGTGTACAAAATTCCAGTTACCTAACCACAGTGAAAAACCATATGGGGGATAAATTGCAAATCTGTTACAGAGAATTTTCAGGGAAATCCCTTCTTCCCTGGTACCTCTGCCAATAACATTTAAAATACTTCCCTGCTGCTAAAAGACCCCTGAGGAAATAAGCTGCTGCTTGTGTGTTAACTTCACCTCAGTGCAGCTGAGAGGGATGGTTTTAGTGCAGAATTAGAAATTGCACTGGTAAGACAAAGCAAAAAGATGGGCTGGAAACATTCTGGCACAATGTCATAAACATATCTGTTACAGAGACACTGCAGATAGAATAAAGGAAGTGTAAAGGAAAAACAAGGCTGTCAGCTGAGAGTTGGTGTCTTCACGCCTCTCATAAATTGGGAACATTTTGTATCCTGCCTTTCTTTTTTAGATAAAATGTATTTCTTATTTCAGTGTGTGTTCTAATGGAAGAGATGTCTGGTTCAATAATACTACCTTCTGTTTATCTGTGGCAGTTAATGAATTAAAGGGGTCATTATGCGGGCTACTCGGTAAACATGATGATAAATTATGTGAAGAAGCATTTGAGGGCAACCTGAAAACATTTGAATGACATCCCCCACATTTATTTTCTTGTTACTTACAATAACCTTATCATTCACAAATTTTACAGGGATAATTTTACAGGGATAATTCAAATAAAACTAAATTAGAATTCTGCTTTAGGCAGGAAAATTTGCATTTAATAAAAGTCGTAAGTGGAAAAGCAATTAAATTACAGTAGGTTTTTTGAAGGATCCCTCTTCCTATATAAATATATATTGCAATTACTCCTACCATCACTGCAGTATGGTTGAAGTTTCATGTCTAGTCCCTCACTTTCCACAGAAGCAAAAGCAAGGCAAATAATACATTTTTTTCCAGCTATATCTGCTGAACAAAACTTGCAGTGCATACGTGTGTATGTTTGTGTGTTTGGATATGAGTAATTTCAAGTAAATTAGGAGCATCATTATCATATTGTTCAAAGCAAAGCAGATTATTCTTCTCAGTCACCTTCTGATTTAAACACTGCAACTGGTGCTTAGTTTATGCTGGCTGGCTGCCAAGTGAAAGCAATTATGTGCAATAATAGCAAAATTAAGAGGTGAGTGTTGCTGTTTTACAGCAGGACATGGCAAAACCCATTTCCTTCTGTCAGCTGTATCTTGATTATGCACACACACAGTCACACAGGCAAGCTGTCTTACACACACGCACATGCATGCACACGTTCTTGTTCTTTGTCATTTGCAGCCTTTCCTGTGGGTTTTAACTTGAGGTCACTGAAACCAGAAAAGAGGAAGAATACAGACCAGAGTGTTTGAAAGCAAATGAAAGTAAACATCTTACTTTGTAAGGGAAGGATGGGGGGGAAAAAAAAAAGAAGAAAAAAATAAAAGAGCAAAACAAAAAGCCTATCCCAGTATCCCCAGTTATTGTTCTAATTGTGATAATACTTTATTTTTTGCTCACTGACAGGTGTCCTGGTGGTAAACGTTACGTGGAGGAACAAGACTTACGTGGGAACACTGTTGGACTGCACAAAGCACGACTGGGCCCCTCCTAGGTAGGCAAACATTCAGAGTCTGTTTTTTCTCCGCTGTATTTTAACCTCTAATCTCAGGCAAGAGACTGTACAGAGCTTAATAAAGCACAAATGGTTATAATTGAAAACATACACCAGTGAAACGAGTAGCTCTCTCTTCCAGAGTGAAACGTGGAAGCTCTTCTCTATTTTACTTTTGTGTTTTTGAGAGGGAAGGGGAAATAAATGGGATTCAGTCAGAGAGCAGTTAATTTCAAAATGCATTTCTGTAAGCCAAATTTTTTGCTCCATTGTTCTAACTACATAGATATGTAGTTAGACCATTTTTGTCATTTTTAAAATGATTTTGACACTGTAACATTCTCATTTGTCAGAAGGACATTTTTCCTTTCACACGTGTCATCTTACAGGATGTGGTGGTGGTGGTGGTTTTTGTTTTTTTCAGTTCGCGGCTCCCGCTGATGAGATGTGTTGTTTGTACAGGTTTTGTGAATCGCCAACGAGTGACCTGGAGATGCGCGGAGGACGGGGCAGGGGAAAGCGGGCAAGGTCCGCCGCAGCTGCGGCTGTGCCTGGGAATGATGCGAGTTTCGCAGAGTCCAGAGGACTTCAGAATAAAAATCGAGGCGGTGCCAATGGGAAGGGGAGGAGGGGCAGCCTTAACTCAAGTGGGCGCAGAACGCCCCCAAACTGCGCCATGGATGAAGTCAAAGCCAGCCCCTCGTCCACAAACAAGAGGAAAACTAAGCCTCCTATGGAGCTGGATTTGAACTCCAGTTCAGAGGACAATAAGTCTGGAAAACGCATTCGTACTAACTCGAGAAGCACTCCCACCACTCCACAGGGGAAATCTGAGACTACTTTTTTGGACCAAGGCTGCTCTTCCCCAGTGCTGATTGACTGTCCTCACCCCAACTGCAACAAGAAGTACAAGCACATTAATGGATTGCGTTACCATCAGGCTCATGCACACTTAGACCCAGAAAACAAACTGGAGTTTGAGCCTGACAGTGAAGACAAAATTTCAGACTGCGAGGAAGCACTGAGTAATGTGGCACTTGAATGCAGTGAGCAAAGCACAAATTTGCCAGGCTTTGATCCACTAAAAGCACCGACATCTCCTTCCTCCATTGCTACCCCAGGGACCCCCAAGGGAAAGAGGGAGCTGACCAGCAATGGCCCTGGTTCAGTCATCAGTTCCAAAACTGGCAAGAACTCTGGTAAAAAGAAGGGTCTGAACAGTGAATTGAACAGCCTTCCAGTAATTTCTAACATGGCAGCCACACTGGATAATTGCTCAGTAGCAGATGGCAATTTGCAAACTGAAATGCCGAAACTGGAGGCTGAAGGGTTAATTGACAAGAAGAGTTTGGGTGATAAAGGCAAGAAATCGAACAATTGCAAAGTGGATAAAAACCTTTCCAAGCTGAAAACAGCCAGGCCCATTGCCCCAGCACCAGCACCAACTCCTCCCCAGTTAATAGCTATACCTACTACAGCCTTTACAACCACCACTACAGGGACAATACCAGGACTGCCCTCTCTAACAACTACTATTGTTCAGGCTACACCAAAGAGCCCTCCACTGAAACCCATTCAACCAAAGCCCACAATTATGGGAGAGCCAAGCACTGTAAACCCAGCTCTCACATCACTCAAAGACAAAAAGAAAAAGGAGAAGCGAAAGCTGAAGGACAAAGAAAGCAAAGAGACGGGCAGCCCCAAGATGGATTCGAAGCTGGGGAAGCTGGAGGATTCAAAAGGCTCTGCAAAAGACCTATCTGGACATTTTTTAAAGGACCATCTCAACAAGAATGAAGTGCTTGCTAATGGACTGTCAGAGTCTCAAGAGAGCAGGATGGCAAGTATTAAGGCTGAAGCTGATAAAGTTTACACATTCACAGACAATGCGCCCAGCCCTTCCATAGGGAGTGCCTCCAGGATGGAATGCAGCACTTTGGTGAATGGACAATCTGCCATGGCCCCACTGCACGTTTTGACACAGAATGGCGCAGACAGCACGGCCGCTAAAACCAACAGCCCTGCTTACTCAGACATTTCTGATGCAGCTGATGATGGTGGCTCTGACAGCAGATCAGAGGGCATGAGGTCAAAGGCCAGCTCTCCATCAGATATTATTTCTAATAAAGATGGTGTTGTAAAAGGACATTCTTCAACCACAGCACAATCAGCTCAAGCAAAAGAGTCTCATTCTCCCTATTACCATGGCTACGATCCTTACTATTCCCCAAGTTACTTGCACTCTGGACAGGTCAATGCCCCAGCAGCTGGGAACAGCAGTACCCCACAGGGGCTGAAGATTAAAAAAGAGGCTGAGGAAGAGGCTGAAAAGAAAGAGAAGGCGGAATCGTCAGATGCCAAGAAAAGCGAAAGCACTTCCTCTAATTTGCAGCCGCAACATCAGTCGGTAATAACTCAAAGACACCCTGCACTTGCTCAGTCACTTTATTATGGACAGTATGCCTATGGGCTCTATATGGACCAAAAGTCCTTGATGGCCTCCAACCCTGCTTACAGGCAGCAGTATGAAAAATACTATGAGGACCAGAGACTAGCAGAACAGAAAATGGCACAAAGTGGGAGGGACTGTGAAAGGAAGAATGACCCCCCGTTGAAAGAGATTGGGAAGGATGACAACAAGCAGAAGAGTATTCCATCTGCCACTATTTCAAAGGCCCCTTCAACTCCAGAGTCCGGCAAAAATAACACTAAAATAGGGTCATCAGTTCCTAACAAAGGTGAGGAGACAAGCAAATCACAGATCCTTTCCAATCACCAGCAGCAACTTCAGTCTGACACTTTCAAAGCCAAACAAATGGAAAACCACCAGCTCATAAAGGAGGCTGTAGAGATGAAATCTGTTATGGACTCAATGAAGCAAACAGGAGTAGATCCAACCACAAGGTTTAAACAGGTGAGATCACAGGAAATGGAACAGGAGTGTCTTGGTTTATCTTTTAAGTAGTGAGATTTTCTTTCTGATTCTGCTAAGTTCTTCTACCTCTGCAGCCAAACAAGCTCCACCGTCATTTTTTCATGCTGGATGGTATTGTAGTCTGTGAATAGACCAATAAACCTTCCTCCAGTTGAGCTGTTTGAAAAGAACAAAAAAATAATTTAAAAAGTCTAGTAAGGTGGTGACAGAGCACAGGCTTAAGACCTGAACAGACTATTTTAAATTACATGCATGAATAAAATAGAATTAGGTTTCCCTTTTAGATGTAAATTCTAAGCTGTTTGCTTAGTTCAGAAATAATAAATTTGAAGCAAAATAAGCAGCTTTCATTGTGAGAGGACTTAAAGTAGATTTGAAACATGGTTTGAAGTGTTTCTTTTTTTTGTTAAATGACAGTTGGCATTTACTAAAGATGGGTGAGCTGGTTCTTTGAAGAGTTGGCTTAAAGCACAGCTCTTTATCTTAACCCAAGGTGACCTTTCTGAAGCAGTTAAGTTCCCCTTCTCTCCTCAACCAACCTCAAGCCCCTACAGACCTGCACAATGGATGAAATCCTCTCTCCATTGAAGTCAGTGATAGTTTTGCCATTGACTTCAGTGGAACCAGAATTTATCCAGTGGCTTCATGCTGACCCTCGCAGATGTCACATTGCCTTCATTTGAGACAATGCCACTGACTCCGTGCTCTGAACTGGAGCCTCAATGCTTGGTGCTTTCATGTTCTGGTGTATGGTACATCCCAGACTTCACCCTTACAGCTGTCTTTCAAGGTACAGTGGGATCAGGGGAGTGGGAGTAGAGAGCTCTAAAGGAAGTGGGATGGTACAGCCCTAAGTAGGCTGAAGTAGGTAGATTTCTGCTGATTCAAGTGAGTATTTGAACCAGATTGTCCAAGCGTTTAGTTGCGTGCTTGTATTTCTTGTGGAGTGTGCCATAAATGTCTGTCAGTTGGAGAAAATGTTGACAATTAGCTCTTGCATATCCTCTTTTAGAAAAAGAAGTCTTCCTGTTATTTCTCCATACCAATTCGGTGTGGTGTTGTGAAGATCTCCCCTCTCTAGCTCTGTAACATGCTCATAAACTGGTCTGTGTAATATATTACATAAAAAAGCATTTACAGCACCCAGTACATGTTCTTTAAACAATGTGATCCTGATCCAATAAATACTTGCCTATCTTTAACTTCACAAACTTTAAATAAGATTGTCAGCTGAAAAGGTCTGATTTAATGTTTGACTTCCACTGATTCCTGGATGTTTTTAATACCAGAGGCAGCATTAGAATCTTGCCAGCTAGATCAGCTTTCCATGTGCATTGTTCCAGGTGTTCTAAGTGCTCTGGCATATCATTAGCCAGCTCTAATTTTGTGGTTCACAGATACTTTTTGCTCTCTAGTGGGAAAAATCTCTCTGTGGGCTTTAATTAAAATGTTTTATGAATAACATGGTCTCAGGACTTCATTACATTGCACATGTATTTCATGATTAAACTAGTTAAAGGCATGAAGAAGGATATAAGATGAAGCAATTGAATTAAATTTTGATAATAGACTCTTGCTTCTTCATGGGAATATTGGTTTGACTTTGAGCTCGAGGCACTCTGTGGCAAGTAAACCTCTCCTCTATGTAATGGGGATGTGGTATTAAAACAGCTATTAAAAATACATTAACTGAAATGCAGGAAATATCAATAACAAACCTAGTTCTACATCTAAGTTCAGAACGATTTTTTTTCTCCTCTGTATTAGGATCCAGATTCACGAACATGGCATCATTATGTCTATCAGCCCAAATACCTTGATCAGCAAAAATCAGAAGAACTTGATCGTGAGAAAAAGTTAAAAGAAGACAGCCCTAGAAAAACACCTAACAAGGAAAGTTCCCTGCCTAACCTTCCTGTTTCATTAGCAAGCATTAAAGAGGAGCCTAAAGAGGTCAAGCGTTCTGATTCTCAATCTGTGGATGAGAGCAAGATAAAAAACGATGATCAAAAGACTCCTGTAAATTGGAAGGACTCTCGGGGTGCTAGAGTAGCAGTTTCCTCACCAATGAGTCAGCATCAGTCATACATCCAGTACTTGCATGCCTATCCGTATCCGCAGATGTACGATCCCAACCATCCAGCCTATCGCGCAGTCTCTCCTGTCCTAATGCACAGCTATCCTGGTACGTATTCCAAAACCTGCCTTGCCTGCTAGTTGAGATTTGCGTCCTCAGGCTCAGTCAAGCCTGCATTTTAGTGTTGCTGTTAGTAGCCAGGCTGAATTAGAAGCTTCACAGTTGTGTTGCTTGTGCTTCCACTGGGGAAAGTTCTGCAGATGAAACTGGTTTAATACAAGATGTTCCTTTTATGAACTCTCAAATTTCTCAACACTTGACAGTCTGCTGTTGCTGTTAGACTGACAGATAGTTTATTGCCTATAAAAATATTCTAAGCACTTACTGTCAGAACCATTATAGTTACTATTCCTTTTACTTAAAGAGGACCCATAAATGTCTGAAATGGCTATCAACTCAACCCTCTTTATAACCTCCATTCATCAGGGTAAATTAGGTGATGAAATTGAAGAGCAGCGGTGCCATTTGGTAGTCATGTGATCTACTTTTGATGTAATTCTCAGTTCTGACATTGTCTCCTCCTACCTTGATATAATCAAAATGTAAAAACCAGTAACTTGATGTGGTATTTATTGTTTACCCGCAGGGGCCTATCTCTCTCCAGGATTTCATTATCCAGTTTATGGCAAGATGTCAGGGAGAGAAGAGGCAGAGAAGGTCAATACCAGCCCGAGCATCAATGCAAAATCAACCACTGAGTCCAAAGCACTGGATTTGCTCCAGCAGCATGCCAACCAGTATCGCAGCAAGTCACCTGTTGTAAGGCTTCATCTGTTCTTTCTGAAGAGTGTCACATACAGGAAGGGGTAGGGGAGGAACATAATTGTGGGAAGCATAATCTGGCATCAAGCTATGAGTGCACGATTCTTCTTTATAGCACTGCTTGCAATAAAAGCAGTTTATAGTCAGAACGCTTCTGTGGCATGAACTGGAAGTAACACATCTAACACAGTTCTGTGCTGAGGTTTCCTGTCTTGAATGGACTCATACAGAAATACAGATTCAGAGATGCCTCCTGGTGCACAGATTTTTGCAGTTAAACAGGAACCTCCTGTTTGGAAATATAAGGAAATGAGAAGTTGGGCTATGGATTTGATAATACCCCTCCTTGTATTTGCCAAGAATCCACATCTTCCAAGTAGATGATTATTAGCCCCCATTTCTGAAGATTTACAAATGAGATCTGCAAAGTTGGAACAAATACTGTTATTTCACTTTCAGATAAGTTGTTGCTGGTTTTAATTGTGAGCGGGTCACTGACTCGTGTTGTATTTTCTAAATGGTTTTTCTATTCAGTCAAACTTGATCCCCAGAGAGCTTTAGAAGGTTGAGGATTAATTGTCATCCATTTTCAGCACCTCACCTAGGTTGTTCAGGCATTGGCAAGCCAGCTGAGCTGCAGGGAGCCCAAAACCAGAAGTCACCATCGTGTCTTCAAGATGCAGTGTGTTGCCTCAAAATCTTTGTGCCTTGGGAAACCTTCCATTATCCAGAAAGATTAGCTTGCAACTAGAATCAAGTGCAAATATTCCGGTAGAGATACTTCTTCAGAAAAAGTTAGCTTCGACATTTGTATTCAAAAGGTTTTTGACAGGTAGTAGCACATGGTTCTGTTGTGATTTCATCCGTTTTAAAATGCTCACATCAGTTTTCTTTCACTTTCTGTTACTAGCCTGTGGAAAAATCACCAGCTGAGCGTGAACGGGAAGCAGAAAGGGAACGAGACCGCCATTCTCCTTTCAGCCAGCGGCATCTCCATACACACCACCATACACACGTTGGAATGGGCTACCCCCTCATACCTGGACAGTATGACCCATTCCAAGGTGAGCACAATGTTGTCATGCATGGCACTAGCTTGCCTCATGGAATTGTTGCCCTGACACTAGAAATTATGCCTACACAAAGCATTTCGAATACAGATCCCGTTGTTAGAGCAGAAGTGCTTTACATTTAGGAAGAAGGCTTGAAAACTCACAGCATGTACTAGAAATAAATTAATAGCTTCATGCCTGAGAAATACCAAGTTTTGTTTCCAAAACTGGGTGTCAGAGCATTATTAAAGATGTACCAGTTAGGCTGTCATCCACATGAATGTTTTGAGTTCTCCTGCAAATTGACATTATCTGGCTGAAAGGCAGTAAAATATCCAAACCAAACAACCTCCTTTTTGTATAATTAGGGTTGTGTAAGCAATGGGGGAAGTGTAGCAAAGACAAAAGCTTTTTATACTGAACATATTTCATGTACAAGGCATTGCAGTCACAAGGGTTTATGCTTGTTATAATTTGACTGTTTGAAAGGGGACTCTTTGTATTTTGGTAAATGCCATGCTCCAAGTTGCCATCAGGAAAAAAGCAGCACAGGGAGATACAATTTATTCTCCCTAGGTTTTATACCAGTCTTTGAATGTTTTTTCTCTAACCATGGACTCTAGCTGAATTAAAAGGAGGTTTCCTCCCATGCAGCAAAGTATGTGCTACCACAATTGGTGGCTAAATGACATTTCTTCTTTGCATTGACTTGGTGCCTCAGCACTTATTTTTCCTGTGTAAAAATCTTGACATTTCTCAATGTGATTCCATATGCCTTTTGGGATGCATTATGCTTGTTCAGTAGCAAAACTGTAAAAATAGTAAGTTATTATGAAAATATTGTATCCTGAGCAGCTGGCATGTTGTTTCTGTAATTCACTGTGACTTTTGATTCTTGTTGTTTCCTGATATCTATTATTTCTACTGAGCTTCCTATTCATGAACTCTCATACAAACCACTTAGCATCATGCAGTGCAGTATTTGGAAAGGAATGCAGTAAGTAGAAATGCTGTAATTTCTTGTAGAATATCTATCAAGGACAATTCAGTTTGTTACAGAAAGATATATTGATCATACTGGGCAGACTGTCTTAGCAATATTGCCTGCAATATTTGTCATTTATGTAGTGATGACCCCCCACATTTTCTGGTTGTTTGCCTTAGGGATCCTTCCTACCATTTCTCTGACTACAAAAATCCATTAAAACCAAAAGTACATCAACATTCCTTTGTTTCTTCTTTCTCTCAGGATTGACCTCTGCTGCCCTTGTTGCCACTCAGCAGGTGGCTGCACAGGCATCTGCATCTGGTATGTTTCCTGCACAAAGAAGGTAAATAGCCAATAAATTATGTATTGTAACATAGAGAGGAGAAAGCAAATCACAGATTGTTTTTTAGCTTGCTGGTGTGCGTTTCCTTGTATGACACAGTTTTTAAGGTTGAGGAAAAACTTGGTACTTCAGGTTAATTGCAGTTTTGTTCTCCTTAGAATGACATTTTGTCCCTAGTTGTGTTCTTTAATTGTAACACAGGTCATTAAAAAAGAACAAGGAGTCTGTCTGCTGAGATTTTCCATAGAGTGTGTTTTAAGGATTGGTATTAAGATAAAACAAGAGAATATGAAATATAATTCATAAGATCCAAATTTTTAATAAAATTACTTGAAAATTAACGTTCAGTTGGCTCCATGCATGACCAAAAAATCATAGGATTTTATCTATTATGCAGGTCTGCCTGGCTTGCTGATCTTGCTTTTAGAGAGGTTTGTTTGGGAGCCCGTTACAGATGGCTTCATATTTAAGTTGCACGCCCATGTCATACATTTATATGCCTCTCAGTTATTTACTAGGTTGTCAAGAGGAAAACTTCTGTATTATGATGATCCCATATCAAATGAAAATTCCAAAGCATCTTTTAACATTAGGGTTCATTGCTGCCATGTTAACACTCGGAGTGTAATGTATCAAATAGAACCGTGAAGTTCCATGTTACGGGTGTCTGTCTGAAAGCTGATGCTGAAACAAGCAACCATTAGCTAGAATTATTCGAGTAAGAAAGGTTTGTAGCCCTGGAAGAGCTGATGGATGATAGGGTATCAGAGCCCAGAAGAAAAATCCTGGCACAGGATACTTCTTAGGATGTTGTTCCTGGCAGGGGAGGGATGAGGACAGGGCTTGCTGTCTTTTCTTCTTGGGTTTGAGAATACTTGTACAGATTTAATTTCATGATGCATTCAAGGTGCAGGGAAAAAAGTGTGAGGAAAGGATGCTGCTATACTAAAACCTTCTTCTTTCTCTTTTCAGAGAATGATGAATTTGGGGATGAACATTGTCATGTGACTGGATCACATGAGGAAGCGCTTTATTACAGACATCAGTTCCATGGTGTTAATTTGAAATGCCTTAATGGCAGGCAAAAACCAGTCATTTCATTTTTGTAAATTGCAGATTTTATCACAGAGTAACAAATGTTGCTGTAATTAGACTTCTGTTTTTATATATATATATATATGCGTATATATATATATACATATATATATAAAAATATATATATATTCTTTACTTTTTTTGTATCAGTACCAAGGCTCNCCCTTCTGGTATTTCCCACAAGCTCTCAGAGAGGCTAACTGTGATGACACTTTGGTACAATGTAGATGTCTATTTGGTGGTTCCTATTAAGATGCATCAGTGTAAAATGTTACTGTATTCACTGTTTCATTGTAATTGTGTATTGTGAAAAATATACCTTTGGAAGGCATGGGGATTCTAGTACCACAAAAACTGTGTTGTATATAATGTATAGATTTTAAATGGAGATAATGAGCATCTGTGAATAATGAAATGTCTTTTTTGATAATCTTGAATGGCANTTGATAATCTTGAATGGCAGATAACCTAATAGCCTGCATATGAGAAGACATCTGTGATTGTTCTATTACTTGAATAGTCCTGCAGTCTTTTTTTTAATGTTTACAATTACCCAGATTTAGAGGAGAGACTTTAATGCCATTACCTGTTTACTTGTTTTATGCTGTAACCTAGTTTATTTTATGTAAAACCTATATCAAATGCTTTCATTTTTTTACTTGCCTTAAATAATTTGGCAATCAGAATAATGAAAAAAACTTTGATTTTCTTTTTAAATTTTATTTTTAATTTTTTTTTNGGCTCGCACACAGGGTCTGCTGCTAAGTTGCGAACCACACACTAAATGGAGATATGTATTTGTCATGTTTAGAAGGCGTTAACTGCAAAAGGCTGTTTGTTTCTTTTCTCTTCTTCTTCTTCCTTTCC
>VWZP01009758.1:450341-482978 GCA_013396995.1 Dicaeum eximium
TTATTTTTAATTTTTTTTTTTAATTTCTGGGTGTTCTTGAGCCACTTTGAAAGATGTGTCATAGCTGTAGATAGCAGAGGGTGCAGCAGTGGCACAGTTCCTAGTCGTGCTCCTGCTGGGCCTGTGCCATTGTCCTCTCCCAGGGGGCAATGCAGGGTCCAAGCCAGATGGCAGATGGACCTCTTTCTGTTGACCCTGATAGGCTCAAAAAAGGCCCATGGCAACACTTTGGATGGTATTAGTGGAACTGAAGTCTCTAATACCTGTTTTAGAGCAGCTCTGTATGCTATAAATTATAGGCAAATTTTTTCCTGTTATATCTGTATTGCCCTTCCCCCAAAAAATGAATAGAGGCCTAAAAACAGAGGACCTGTTAATTAAAAAAAAAAAAATCCTTTGCTGTGTCTAGCCTGCATTACCACAAGATAAATATTTCATGTGGCTATACCACCTGTTTTGTTACAATGCAGTTAACACAGTACACAGTAACATGAAATCACTAATCGTGACATGGAAAAAAATCAGATTTACTGGTCAGGTTTTTGAGGCTTTAACTTTTTTCCTTTTCTGCATATCCCAGTTACATTGATTGTCAAAACTGGTTTTTAAAGTTTTACTGGTTTTTTTGGTTTTGTGTTTGTTGGGGTTTTTTTTGACAGGGTGAATTACTGCAAGTTAAAGGTTGTTCTTGAAGTTGGTTCCGTTTCTTCTACCTTGTGAATACTTAATACAGAAGGATGAATTAAAGATTCCCAACAGACAAGCACACTTGGACTTTTATATTACTATGATGAATCTGCCATTAATATTGCTATAATTGTTTTATTTTTATAGGCATAAAATCAGTTCCCTTAGTGAATAGTTATAAGGTTTATTGATTTTTACTACACATCATTCATCTGTGGCTTACTATTATTGTCTTGTTCTGAACACATTCAGAAGTCTCACAGTGGTGACATACTACAAGTTAGCCTCATAAAAAATGGGAAGGAAGGGGTGTTTTCTTTGAAAAAGGGGATATTGTGAATGCAGGGCTCTTGAAATAATAAATGCCTTATTACTTCTATAGTAAAGGCTCAGATGGCTTTTGTGTTGAAACATACCATTGACTTTTGTTTTTTTCCGCCTAAATCATTAATGCTACCACAGCAAAATAGATCTTACAAATTCACACTGTTGGTGATTTTGATTTAGTGTGGTTTGAGTGTCATAAGTAATTGGAATGAATTACTCTGATTTATACAGGGTAAGCAACAGTTAAAATTACAATTAATGTTATGGTTTTGTTGTATCCTTGGAGTCTGTAAGAGTGGCTAACATCTATTGCCATTTATTGTCTGCCTCCACTTAAGATTGTTATGTCTTCCATCTAGCTTCATAGCCTCCTTTTTGGTTTAAAACTTGCCACACTGACCTCCCTAGAGGGTGTGCATAGCGAGTGTCACTCTCTGGTTCAGCACTCCCCAAAGCCAAAGGGTGTCCCCCCACACATCAGAGCACTGATGTGCAGCTGCCAGGGTCATCTCACCACTCTCTGGGCATCCAAAGGAAGAGCAAACTGAAGCAGATACACAAGGAAGACAACTTATACACCTGGGAGCTAAGAGCTGCAGAGGCTGGTCACTGAAAAGGGGCAGCAGAAACATCATGACATAGATGCATTTGCAGTGTGCTTTCCACAGGGTGGGATTATACTTTTTGCTACCTCTAGCTAACCTCTACCATCCTGCCCTTCCAGCAGCAGCTAACAGTGACCTTGCTTCTGTCTTTCATCCAGACGTTGCTGGATGTCTTGCAAAGGTGAAGCAGGGCTCATGCAGTACACTCATTTGGGTTTCTAAGTCTGTCCATGTAAATGCAGCTAGAGAAATGAAAGGTCTGTCAGTGCAAGCCCATCACACAGACTCAAAAAACACAGCCAGCAGCTTCTGCCTGTGATGCTTGCAAGGGGAGAAAAATGGATGTGAACAGCAAAGGAGTGTGGGGAGCTTTCTGAGCTATCATATAGCTCTAGGGGCTGAAACAGGACAGGGTCTAACTAACTGAGCTGGCTGGCTACCAGGGCTAGCCTAGAGCTGGTGAAAATGGGGGCTAAGAGAAACATAACTTCAGTTTTGTAATTTTAGAATTCCCTGGTGGCCTTGGGGAACACCTGAGAAGTCACATGCTGTGCCTTGAATCCCTTCCTTGCTTCTCATAGGTGCAGTGGTTGGGCTTTTTGGTCTCAAGTTGCACTTGTCACCCTGTGACAGAACAAAGGACATGAATTTAGAGAATCCCTGAATCCATTCTAAAACGCACGCGAGGGATTCCTGATATTGGCATAAACAAAGGACAGTATAGTGCTCTTCTACAACTCTCCACCCTGGCTCTTCTCAGAGAACCAGTGAGACCAGAGTTAGGCAGGAAGTCTAATTCATGTTTTGTTCCTGGCATCAGAGTCTTGTCGCTGTCACAACAGACAAAAGTACTGTCCTCATGTTTCTATCTCAGATCTCACTCTAGTGTTTGCTTGCCACACTCTCCTCTTTTCTCCTCTCCCCTCTCTGTGCCACTTGCCAGCTTTAAAAAGAGCCCTCTTACATCCATCTGATACCATCAAAACTCTATTTGCACATCTAAAAGCTTTCTGCATACATTTGTGAGCTTGACCCTTGATCAGCTCTCTCTCTCTGCTTTTATCACGATTCATCTGTTGACCTGCACCTTTATCTTAGACTGGGTTAGTATATCCTGCCTCTAGCCTACAGTGTTTTGGACAGAGAATATACTTCACTTCGAATTCATATAGCATAGTTCATATTTATAGCTACCTCTGAATAATTTATAGCCTCTCATAGATGGTAGCACAAGATGCCATGAGGAGCTAGGACACACCACTGTTAACAAGGAGCTTAAGGTAACTGACAAAAAACATTACCGTTTTCAAAGGTATTTTGAAACCATCCAATGACTTGAAATTGTGAATGGTACGAAGCCCACATAGGAAGTCTGAGCCTTTATCTCCCCTGCATCAGAGGGAACTGGAGACATACAGTCATTACTTAATGTGCCAGCTTTGTTCTGCTTTAGAAAGAGAGCTCTGATTTCACTTTTAGCACTTTATGTAGCTCTCTGCACTAAACACCCTATAGCATTACTGTGAACTACAGTTCTCCCTCGGGAAGTTTTCTTTTTTCTAGGTCAGTATTTCCTGGGTTCTCATAGATTCAGCCTTTTTTCCAAGGTTGGCTTTTTCTTTTTTCTTTTTTCTTTTGGAGGGGGTTGAATCTTACTATTACCAAGAAATGCAGGAGGTTTTCATTAAGGAGAGGAGTCATCAGCTGAAGTGCATGTCCCAGTGGTGGGGAGATAAACACCATTAAAATTCTTACATTGGCTGTTAGTCATTTCTGTGCACTAAATAGGGCTTTCAACTTCAGTTTCAACTCTGAAATTTCTCATCTGGACTGATAAATTAGCAAAATTAAAGATTTAGCAAAGGTAATCATTACTTGCAACCTAGAAGTATTTGTCATGAAGAAAACTTAATCTCCACCTTAACACGATAGAAAAATGTTCTAGGGCTATGAAAGTAGATTTTGTTACAAACAAATTCCTGCAGACCCAGCTGATACCTGTAGTTCTGTTCCAGTAGCCTCACAGATGTTTCAGAAGCATTCCATGGTCATTTTGAATGGTACAAAGATGTATGTTAATTAATTATATTATATCTATTATTTGAGTTCTCTGATGGTGAGATAGTGCTTGCTTACCTGTGGGCATAATGCTACAGGATTTCCTCATGAAACAGTGCAGCAATGCCTGATAAAAAAGTAGAATTAGGTCAGTAGGCAAAGGCTCTCTGAAAGCCTGTTTAAACCCTTAATACAGGCGACTAATTTTAAAGCATCCATCTTGACAAGTAAATTACTTCGGTTCTTTTAATTGTTTCCAAGGCCCTGAGGGTATTACCTGGCCTTGCTCTCCCTGCCCAGCCTCTCACGGAGCTTCCTCTCCCCACCCCTTCTCAATTCCAGGCCCAGGACTCCCATTTCAGTCCAGGCTGTTCATCTCTGACTCAGGGATGCCTTGGGCTAGAGCTGTACCCTAGTATTTCCCCTTTGCTGGGGTCAGTGGGGTGGGACCTGGCAGCCCCCAGAGCCCCCAGCCCTGGCTGCACCTTGAGAATGACAAAGAGTGTGCAGTTTCTGCTCTTAAGGGATTTGTATTTAGGCTATTTCTTACAGAACATAATGCAGGGAAAGGGCTTCAGTAAGACCCCTGCTAGTGTTTTTTTTTTTTTTTTTAAATAGACAAATATAAAGTTAAAGAGGAATTTTGTCTTTATATGTTTCAAATCAAACAGTGGAAATGAGGTGTGGATAAAAAGCCCCAGATTGAAGAGTCCCCTGCATAGTTAACAGCCACCATGAAAAATCAGTCCTTTTTTCTCCTTATTTTTCAATCCTTCTTTCCTCAACAGTATAAACTTGTATTTGAGAGCCCAGGTGACACTAGAAATAACTTCAGGGTACAGGAGCACTTTTTTCCTCTCCCAGTGAGAGTGACTGAAAGGGACAATTAAAAGTCCCAACCAGCTGTAAAAGGAGCTGGTTCTTAATACACGTACTCAAACTAGGCACCTTCTGTATACAGAACATGTTTCTCATTTATGAGCTCCCTATTCAGCAGTGGTCAGCTCTGCTGCCTGCTTCAGCAAGCTGACTGCCTTCTTCCTTTGGGGCTCTCTGTTCCCCAGAAGAGAGTGGGAGGAACCACATCAAGGGCTACATGGACTGCAAAAACAGCAGAAATTTCTGCTCTTCCTTTGCTTATAAAAGCCAGAGCAAGGCTTGCTTTTTATCATTTCCTTTTGTTCATACCTTTCCCCACTCTGTCACTAAGTCAGCTTAAGTACTTGCAGTGATGAGCCTCATCAAGCCACTGATTTTCAAGTAGAGCTCCAGACAGAAAAGGTCATTAAAATGTCAATGACAACATGTCCCATGCCGTGCATTGGAACATAACAATTTAATACCAAGCTTTGCCACAAGTATCTGCAGTCCTAATTCATTATCTTCATGATTGAAAAGAAGCTGATTTCCTTGAACAGAGAAATCGCCAAACCCTCAGACTCTAACTGATTTGTGGCTTTCCTGAAACCAGTTGACCACTTTCCCTTTGATCTGTCAGGAGTCTGTCCCCATGTTTGGATTTATTTCCCCAAAGAAGGTGTAGAAGAAAGGGCTAGAGAAAGAAAACACTAAAAATAGCAAGATGGAGCCCAGTTCTTTATGCTAGAACACCTCTCATTAGGTGAGACTCTTCTGCAACTCAGATAAGGATTTGGTCCCTTGAGGCAGAGCAGGTAATTGCCATTTGGTATAGCTCCTTCCTTCTTCCTTGAGTTTCTGCACATGTACTCTCTCAGATGCTCATGTACTCACTCTCCCCTTAATTACAGGGTCACACATATATGCCATATGCATGATTTGATACCAGTTTGCTTAGGGATTTCTTTTGTAGCCCACTGGCAATAAAATAGCTCTCCAATAGCAATGACTGCTCAGCTTTGGAGTTTTATATCTGCACTTCACACTAGAGCACAAGCTTTTAAAACTGTCCTACTTCTAAAAGGTTTAGTGAACATACACTAAAATCCAGTTGTATTAAATGAGAGCAGGATATGTACATCAGTGTATTGGCCTGGCAAATTATTCAATGTGCACCCAGAAAGGGAAGGGAAGAATTAAATCTGGCCCTCGTGTAGGGAGGACAGGAGGCATCAACATAAAAGTGACTTGGGAGAAAACTTCTGGGTCTTCTCTAAAGACTTCAGTGCTGTGCTCTGTAGGGAAGTACAGGGCTTTGGAGAGTTGTGGGTCCAGCAAGGTCACCCAAGCAGCACAAGGAGCAGTGGTGTCGCATAAGTTGCTGAGCAGAGCAGGTGAGCACCCAGACACTGATACTACAAACTGCAGTGAGTCCTAGAAAAGAAACCTCTGGCATTGGACAGGCAGGCCTGTACTGTGGAGGTGGCACGGAGCAAATGCCCTTGGGGCAGATCTGACTGTTCTGAAGTTGCTGAATGCTTGCTACATGCCACTGGCTTATGAGCTTATGAGCTGCCCTCTCCTCTCTGTGTGCTCTGCTTTCCTCAGTGGCACAGGCCTGCAGCCTCAAGGGACAGGGTGTTTACAGTCTAAACGGAGGGGAGCTACCCTGATACATCTCAGCAACTTACAGGGGATAAGATGGGATAAAGCATGGCTCAGTCTTAAAGTTCAAGCACGGCCTGACAAAAAGTTGTCTTTGGAGAGCTCTACACCTGTCTCATTGCTGACGGGCAAGTTGCCACCCCAAAGGACATAATTTCTCCTGAATTTCTCCTGCTTCGGGCTGCTGTACAGATCCACCTTCTCTGTCTGCCATCTGAAGGCAGGAGAAAATTACAGATGAAGAGAACTTTATTGCAGAGTAGAAAATTACCAGTCAAGGGACTGCATGTGGCAAACCAGAAGTGTGTGTCTCCAGTTACACTTCCTCTCCTGGTAGTAAGTTGAAACCTTTGGTACGGTTCTCTTTCATTGTTTGTTACCATTATCAATTCTTACATTCTTCTGGGCCCTGTTAAATGGCAGTATTAGATTACTAGTCACCAGTGTAAAGGGCCCATATCTCCTCATTAATAGGCTGATGTGTGTTTAGGAAGCCAGTTTGAGTATTTTTCACTGTAAGAAGGATATTTCCATCATGGGATATGTTGTTGTACTTGCTTTTGTTTTGTCTGCTCTGATTTTAAATATTAGCACTTCAGTGTGCAGCTTAGATGAGCTCGACTGAATCTTCAGGATGCAGCATTTCATATGTTCCTAAGCTCAAAATTGGTACTATACTTTCATATTAAGTGCCCTATATATTTAGTAATGTTTTACAGTCTTGTGATTTTGTTTCTTGTTGTGGTTTTGTTTGTTTGTTTGTTTTAAACCTTGTTCAATTGAAAGAGGAAAATAAGCTTGCAGGAATTCAACTTTGACAGTTTGGGGCCTTCCCCCCTATCTTTTCAAAAGGACAAAATTAATTCCCAGATAATTCCAATTCTTGGCAGGATTTGGTAGCTGATAGGGAAAACAAATTTCAATACAAGTCATTGAGTCAATGAAGACAGCATTTATCAATATATTATTACCCCTCTGACTCATGCTAATACTCATTTGACAATACAATGATCAGTAGGATGAGAATTGAAAGCCTTCTGCATTCTGAGTCTGCAAGGCAGACACAGGACAGTTTTCAGGAGGGTTTATCAGGGTGCCTAAGAGTAGTTAGGGATGCAGATCAGAGTGCCATCTCCCTTTCACACCCCCACACCCCTTTCAGATTATGCTTTGCCCCTGGGTTGCTGCTTAAATTTGCTATCCATTAATCCCTAGTGATAGCATCAAGGTCGGATGCTCTACTCGAATCAACAGCTGAATTACCCATATCTTCTGACACCATCAAAAGCAAATTGCTAGCTAATCACTAAGGAAAGGAGACAACAACAAATAGTTCTGTGACCAGTGAGGCTAATAAAGACCACTTTTCAGTGGATATCTTTTCTCTTTAGACCCTCAGATCTTTAATAAAGTGTGATCTTCTTAATTTTTCCTACATGAGGCCACTGACAGGCCATATGTAGTTCATTTGCAAGTGGTCAATGGGATCAAATGTTTTGTGCTAGGGAAAGGGTTGTAGGCTTGGTGTGGCCACAGGAACTGTAAATGAGAGCTTTGCAAGGGTCTTCTCTGCACGGCCTCATTGTGTGTGTCTCCGGAGCAGTTAAAAAGCTGAAATGTGGCAATGTGTTTGAGGGCATCTTTTCCCCTCACAAAGATAGGAGGTGCTCAGGGCCAGGCCATGGACCCTTTCTGTGAAAGAGCTCCACTGTCTTGCACCACGAAGAAGGTGCAGAACATCTTTGGTGCGACAGCTGTCATAAACAAATGTAACTGGTTCAGAATTTATTTAATCTTAGGGTAAAGTTATGGAAAAGGGAACCTGAAAAAAGCCCAGGTCATGGCTTTGAGTCTTAAATCCATTAATAATCATGAGAATATATAACTTGGAAGTAGTCCATTATATTTATGTATTTAGCTATAGGCTTTTTGTGTCATTATTATATACACATAGGCAAAAAAGGAGCCTGGATTTAAGAAAAGCTGTAGTCTCTTTTAAATACTTTTGGGTGCCAGCAAACAACAATGAATTTTTCTAGGTTAATAATAAGCTAGTTAAGGTACAAAAAAAGAACAAAGTTATTTTTGAAAGCTCTGGGTATTAAGCACATAATGGTTTCATTATCTAAAGTTCAGTCACAACAAGGACAAAGAAATCCCTCTTATGTATGCTGAAGAGCTTTTCAGTTTTGAAAAAAAATCAATAGTATATTCACACTAATGTTGGCTTGCATAAAATATTGACTGTAGTCACACTGGTGGTTTTACATAAAGACTTAAAAGCAATTTTGGTCGTCTGAAAGATTCTAATTGTTTTTTCCTTTTCCTGAAAGAGTAATGAAAAGACGACTAAAAAGCAGAACTATATAGTTATTTTATAACTGGCACTAACAAATTTCACCAATTACAGAGTCCATTCTGTAAGCAATGAATGTGTGGCTCCCAATTAATCTAGTGTACCTCCAGGCAAGGTCTAAATCAGCTGGATACAGCTAAAGCAATTTGCACACAGCTAAAAGCAAATTGGAAAATAAGTGTTCCACGTTACTGCCTATCTTTTCAAGCCAAATACACAATCAGTATTCTGGCAGCAGCACTCTGTCATGTTATTTGCAACTATCAATTTTAATTATAACAATTATTGATTAGTTGGGAAAGTGAATAATCTAATGTTCAAATGAGGCTGGCGCGGCTGCTGGGGATCATTTTTCGCTTTCATGCACTTGTACATTCAGTGTTAGGAAACACCATGCAAAGAATATGCATGCAAATAACACCTCCACCACTGTGATGAGCTCAAATAACTACCTCTGAAGGTGCAGCTGTGATTTCTTTTTTTCAATTTGTTTACAACAAGCATCCAGTTTTAGGATTCACCATTCTGCTGTACGGAAAGGGTAATAAGAATTGAATTAGGGTGTGAGAGGACTCAGTGAGGAATATAGGGAAATACTTTCAAACTTGAGCACCTAAAATCAAACTATAATTTTCTTACTTAACCATCCACAGTGCTCCTGTTGCCCATTGGCATGGGCTATTTTTCTAACCTATTTACTTTTAGACTCAAGCTGTTCCTTTGTAGAACAATGCTTCTCCTGGAACAGGGAAAAAAGAAATATCCAACCCTAGCTGAACTAACAAGAACATTATGTGTTTCAGCTAAATAAATAGCTGGGGGAAGAGGGCATCCTGACTTGAGCAGTTCCAGCCACAAAGGCTGAACATGAATTCTCTGAATCCGAGTTCCTGGTACAGGTTCATCTCCACTGCTAATCAAATGGCCTGTGTAGTGTTTCTGAAGACATTCTGTTTCCATTTGAAGTGACTCAGTAAACACTCCACTAATAATTACTGTGCTCCAGAGCAGCCTTTCAAGTGCACTGCAGCCTGTCTCTGCCGAGCTGGGGGAGAACGGGGGAGTTTTGCTGTCACACATGCCCTGCTGGCCTCGTGGCTGAACGTGTCTGCTGTGCTGGGGACACGTCCTGCAGCAGGGCACAGAGCTGGCACCTGCACCTCCTGTGGGCACAGCCACACCACCTGGCTGCTGCTCACTCAGCTGCGACTCCTGTGTTTAAACAGATAGCTGGGGGTAGCAATATCCCAAAGCTCCCACCACTGAGGTCAGGTGAGGGGGATCAGATCCAGGATCACAACACTGCCCGTTTACCTGCTTTTGAATTTAAAGCAGTATACTGAGTAAACGTGGTTTTTTGTGCAGTTTTGCAAATAATGGTCAGTGGAGAACTGGCATAGTAGGAGGCGTGTTGCACTGTTGCTGGGAAACTGTGGATGGATGTGAAACTGGGAAGGTCAGCTGCTGCAATTAGTCATCAAGAGAGAATAATTTCAAAGACCTGCACAAGGATATAGCTATGCAACACCCACTGTGTTGGCAAAGCCTAGTACAGCTAATCATCTGCTTTGAAAATGCGAGGGAATGCGTCCTTGAGTTGGACAAGAAGATCTCTCTGCCTATTCACCAGCCAAAAAAAATTGTGCTTACAGTGCCTTATACTGAAATGGAAAACAAGAAAGGAAAAAAAAACAGCAAAGGCATGGAAATGAGTCATGAGTGTGCCAAACGTGGGAATGCCAGTGTCTGATAACAAAAGTGCTCTCTGGGAAAAAAAAATAGTGAGATGCTTGGGTAAGTATGCATACATGTGAGATCATCTGGTGATCAGGTACAGCTTTGGCACATATGCACACACAGTTAGTGTAATACTGTTCTCTGACATGCTTCCTGCTCAGTCTTTTGTCTTTCTGAACTCTTTTGTTTGGAGTTTAAATTATTTTATCCTGCCCACCAAAGCTTCCAACCTGCTCAGCTTAGTGCTGCACAAATACACTTGCAGGGAGAGTCCTGTTCCCAACAATTCCATTCTTTTTTTCTTTCTCTTTGTTTTGTTGAGGAAAAAAAGCCCCACATATGGAAATTTCCTGTCTCATAGTATTTACCACTACAAGTATTCTTGTAATAGAGAATCATGAAAAGTTATAGACTGCAGTCCTTTAAACTGCTGTAAAACAGTGTGATTTGTATTTTGTTAAGCCATAAATTGATAATGTCACACCTTCTCTATTATTTAAAACATAGTATTAATATTAAAATTGCCGTGCCTGTCCGTAACTTTGGGATCAGGTATGTACCTCAAGGGATCCCACTCCATCTGCAATAAGTGCTTTTCACTTCAGGTTAATATATTTTCATTTGCCCTGTCAGCCTATGCAGATGGAGCAGGCCTCAAACCACACAGGGTCAAGTAGGAGCCCAATTAGGCAGAGTTATTTTTAAGTTCTGGAGGTCACAGGGTCAGCACACTGGAGAGATTTAAGCACCTAAAGATGTAGATAGGTGTCTCATGTATTTTCAGAAGTGCTATCACTCTGCAGTCAAGGGGAGCTAGGCATCTGGTAACTATCTTGAAAAGCACGTTTCGAGATTCCTGCAAAGGGCTTGAATCCTTTCGGAAATCCAGCTTCTCCTGCCGTAGGAAGGTTCAGAACACATAGTTGAGGCTACCAGTGGTTTCACATTCACGGTGGCATCATCTCAGTTCTGCTGATGTTCATCCCCATGGCCAGGGCTCCTGCAGCAGCCTCTGGATGTGCCCACGTTGCTCTGCAGGGCAGATGCGCGTCGGCCGTGCCGGGAGTCCAGAGCGCTCCGTGGGGAACGCGTCGGGAAACAGGGAAGTCAGCAGCCATGGGTGAGTCAGCTGCACTCAGGCACAGCATGGGGACCTCTTGCCTGGCCAAAGGAAGGTCAGAGAACATAAACTCAACCACTTTCCAGCTAGCTCAGTCATCAGAAGTGGCCATGATTAAATGCCTGGAGAAGAGGGAGAGTAGGGAATGTTTCAGTGCTAATGCTCCTCCATCTTCCGACAATTTTCAGTCAGGGGGCTTCTAGTGTAGATTCTCTATGCAATAATTAACAAAGATTTTTTTTCTTTTTTTACCACCAAAGGGCTTTTTCAATCTTCTCTTGAATTCAGTATGTGCTTTTTGTATCCACAATGTTCCTCCTTTGCCAAGGATTTTCCCACATGCATTGCCAACCACACAAAGACCCTCTCTGTGTCCTGGATACAGTTCTTCTTACCTGTTTTTGATAACCAAGGATTCTTGTACTGGAAGCAACAGCAAAATAATTACCTTCCTATTTATCTTATTCCTCTATACCTATCATGATTTTATAGTCTCCAAAATATTCCACCCTAAATCATCTCTGTTCCACACTAGGGAGTCCAGCCTGATTTTTTTCCTCTTTTTCCTATATGGAGCAGGGATTCATACCTATCTTTCTGCTGTAGAACGTCCCATTTATTCCTGACTTTAACTTCCTAATTTTAGCTGGGTAATCTTTCTTCTGTGAGTTTTTTTTACTTCTTTAAAAGGTGCCTGTCAAAAGCTTTGTGAAAAGCCAAACAGGAGCAGTCTGCTTGAATCGCCCTTTTCCATATATATGAGTCCCTTGACTGTCAACAGGTTTGTGAGGCAGGACTTCCCTTGCCAGAAATGGTATACAGGAACCAAGCTTAAAATGTTTCCAGCATGAAAGAGAAGTAATCACTTGGAGCTAGAGGCACTTTGACATTTTAATCTAATGCTGTGAATTGTCTTGGGATTTTAGACACACTTGGAATATAGCAGATGAAACAACAGTCCTTAGGACTCTTTTTAGGAAACAGCTTAGGAAAATGAGAAATGTGTGTACCATCAGCCATATTTTATTAAATCTACTCCTTATTTTGCTCTTAGAATCACAGAATCATTTCTCCTGGAAGACACCTGTGAAGATGTGCAGTCCAGCATCTAGCTCAACAAAGTTTTGATTAGAAGAGGTTGGTCAGGGCTGAATAAATACGTCTTCAAGGATGGAAATCCCACTCCTCTCTAGGCTTCTGTTCCAGTATTTCATGGTGAAAACGACCTAGTTGAAATTCCCCATGTTCCATCTCGTACCTTTTGTCTTTTCTCCCACCCCTGTCTAGCTTTGGGAAGGGTCTGGTTCCACTTTCTCCTCATCCTTCCACCAGGTACCTCTAGCCAGCAGTCAAATCTCCCTTCCTCCTTCCTTTCTCAGGGCTGAACACACTCAGATCATTTTAGCCACTGTGCCCTGATGCATTGGTTTGGCAGCACAAGCTGCAACAGCATGTTTCATTTCTTGTTCCTAATAATGAATGGGACAGGACCAGGATGTAAATGTTACCCACATAGAGTGGAATAAATCCTTAACAAGTTTTTTAATTAGGTTCATCAAAAACAGGCAGTTAGATCTAAAGAATTTCACTAGAAATCAGCAACTAATTAATTCCTGAAGCATTGGCTGAATGTAGTAATATGTACAGTATGTACGAGGGCAGAGAGCATGTGCACTACGAAGTTAAATCCTAATAGAATAATCACCCCAGAGGGTGTCATCAAAAGCCAGTAGAAATTAAAGCAATGCAGGATGCTCCAGCTTAGACTAAAGTGATTTCCATCAGAGCAGATCTGCAAAGACCAGATGAGGTTTTAGCCACTAGTTTACATGCTTGGGATCTTTCAATATCCAGCAGCTGTGTGCGTTGCTCTTGATATTCCTGTGGTTCCCAGCAGAAGGGATGGAGCTGTACAGCAGGGAGGCAGAGAGAGCCTTCACCACAGTGCTGAGAGATTCTGTGTTAGGTACCATCCCACTCAGTTGTCTGCCATTACATTATTTCACATCTATTTCACCCTACCATGGAGTAAAGTGGCAAGGTGAGACTTTTCAGTCTGCTGGTGATACCGATTCATCTCTCAGTTGTTCCACAGAGCACACAGAAGTACAGTTCCTAGAGTCTGAGTGTGGCATGGGGTAGGTAAAGGCTGAAATCAGTTGAAATCAATCGAGGATAGCAAAAAAAAATCTCTCCAGAACAGCTGCTTTCATAAAATTCCTGGTATTTTTATAGGAAATACAATTGGCAACTCACAAGATCACTGACCACAGCAAATCCAGCCTTTACTGTCTGCTTAGATTGGAAAATATTCAGAGACAATAATTTTATTCCAGCTGTGTGTCCTCACATCTGCAGTTCTGAAATTTATTGCAAATCATTACCATTTCCAGAAAAGTGTATTTAGTGAGTGTCAAAAGAGGAACAATGCTGCAGATTACAAACCAAGCACCAGTTCCAGGTTTGTTTGGCAGTCAGATACACAACAGCAGCTTGGTGCTTGCTCCAGACAAGAAGGTCTGCCTAAATATACATTGGTAGCTATGGCAGGAAATGTGGGTGAGTGCTCATGTGTTTGGCATGCAGTTTGGTGACCTTGACACCTCTAGGTGCTATCATCCTGTTCTGGCTTCTTCTCAAATTCATTTTAGCCTTGATAGAAGTTTTGTGAGGCTCCTGGGCACACAAGTCTCCTTTTAGAGAATATCAGTATTAGATGCATGTGTGTGTGTGTATGTGTGTGTGTGTGTGTGTGTGTGTGTGTGTGTGTGTGTGTGTGTGTGTGTGAGTGTGTGTGTGTGTGTGTGCAGGAGGAAGAGTTCTGCCTAAAGGGACCAACCAGAATTCGACCCACTAAACATTTCCAGTGTTGAATACTGCATTGTTTCCAAACTGCTTACGCTTCACATTTTTCCTTTCTTCATATTTATTTCAGAGATGATAAGATGAATCTGGTATAATGGTTCTTCGTCTCGGTTTTCAGAGATAACAGTGCTAAAAATGCAAAACAATATTGGGACAAATCTGGACAATGTGAAAAACAAATAATAAGAAAAAGAGCAGCCAAGGCTGACCTTGACAACGTTAGTGCTGAATGTGACCCAGTCTGAATGATGCATCCATCCAACCCAAGAATTTGTCTCTTAGAAGTGGGTTTGTAATATGACAGAGTGTTGGTAAGATCTTTTGAAAAAGACGAGAAAATGGGCTCTGATGTGAACTTTAAATGACAAGCTCATTAAAAAGCTTGTAATTGGGCCAAATTTCACGGTCAAGTGTATTTCTGTCTCTGTTTTCCTTATTTCTAATATTATGTGTATGTATACATATTATATGTAAGTCTACTTCTAAAACATTATGTGTATAGATATTTAAGTATATACACATGCAACTAAATATGTAAAACTACAACTGATTTTCAGGCATTTAAATACATGTTGTATTTTCAAAGGCATAAGTGAAATAACTCACTAAGTTCCCCCCAGGTGTAGAAGCTTTAAAGGCTGTTTTTGAAATAAGCAGGTTATTTTTGAATTAAACAGAGAGAGAACGTGGATGTAGAAGCTGCGAGCTGCTGTTGACTGCTAGCCCAGAGTACATCCCAGCCCTGGCTGATATCTGTGGCAGGTTTCCCAGGATGCTGCAGAGGCAGTGGATGCCACCACTCTCATCACTGCAGTGAGGGTGGCACTCTGCCTGCGCCCTCCCTGGCACACCAGGCTTGTGGACAGCTGTGAGGTGAGTCTTTATTTAGTTGGAGGATATTTTTTGGGTTTTGGGGCTGTGTTGGGTTTTCCTCATTCATCAGTATTTTTAATTTTTCTAGAGGACTTTAATACATGTAAGATAACATACTGCCTTTCAGCACAAGGTTAGCCAGGACTCCAGAGAGGTCCTGCTGCTTTTCTTCCCCCAGAAGCATCACTCAGCCTGGGGGGGCAGTGCCAGTCAAGGGCAGGCTTTGGGATAGCAGGAAGGGCATTTTCGTTGTATGCACAGCAGCCTCATTTTGGGTACTTTATGTCCTATCTCCCAGGCATCTGCTCATCATTTCCTTGAGTGTTTGGACAGGGTAATGCAGTGCATATTTTGAGAAGGTAGAAGCTGCCACCACCAGCGAGGTTCAAAGGGATGATGAAAATGTTACTGTGGCCAAGTTTATTTTCTTATACTGACTCTTTCTTTTTGCTACTTCAGCTCCACTCCACTCTCAGCAGGTAAATTGTACAGATTTATATTCACTGTGCCAGAGACGCTGACCTCTCCGGTAAATTCAAATTCATAACAGTGCCAAAGGTATAGAGGCAACCTGGCCCAGTGGATAAAATGTAGTGTAAAAAATATTCTATTCCCATAGAAATTAATGGAATTTGTTTACACTTAAAGCAGGGCTGACTGGTTCAATGACACCGAATTTCACAGATTTGCATTGATTTGCTAATGAGAAATTTACACCACTGTTTTGTTGCCTTTAAATTTGACCCTTTCACTTCAGCTTGAATTGATGATTACTGTGGGAACAGAAGGAATTGGATGCACTTCTCTGGAGTGAACATAATTCAGTGAGCAAACTATAAAAGAGTTTGATGGGAAAGTAATCCAAGGATTAAAAAAAAGTCACCAAAGAAACAGCAGAAGAAAGAGTGTCTGTCTGGTGAATGGTCACAGTGACTGGTACGTGATCCCCAGCACCCCCAAGTGTTGGGGTGCTGCCCCTCGTCCCAGGCAGAGGCTGTGGAAGAGGGCTGGCAGTCACAATCGTGGCTTTAGTAAACTCCTGAAAGGTGGTCTGGAACGCAGCCCGCCTCCCCTAGACCCTGTGGGGCTGCTGTGGGCCTGTCTCTGGGGCCCTTGCTGGGAGCAGGCCGGTGGGTGCCGGGGTGCAGGAGCTCTGCAGGGTGGGCCGAGCCCGGAGCGGTGCCGGAGCGCCTCGGGAGCTGGACCGCGCACGGCTGACCTGCTCCGGCTCAAAGGAAGAAAGCCCGCATTAGCATGTAAGCAAAGGAAGTCAAAATGATCTCATTCATGGAGCTTTCTCCCATCGATGTCAGGGGAGTTGCTCCCACAGAACAGCCTGTCTTTTCTCCGGGCCACACAGGGCTGTCTGCCTAATTTTCCTCATTCTTAACCTTTGCCTCTCCGTAGCAGTGAAGTGCAAGACAATGCCAGGATGCTGCATTCTTCCCTTATATCTTAGCTACGGTGCTGACGGGATGGCAGGGTTAAAAATGTTCGCACACCCCTGGGACAGCTTGAATTGAGGGAGCTGCTCCGGCACGGCTTTTCTGAGCTGCGAGGACTCACCAGCTTGAGTGCATGCACCTCTGCCTGAGCTTAACCGTAAGCTATCGAGTTTCAACTGATGGTAAAAAATAGCTTCTAAATAATAAAAGTCCCCAAAGCAAAACTTTCATCTAATACTACTAATAGCCTTTGAATTAGTTCTTCTCTATAATGCCACGTTAGCACAGTGGCACGTTAATTATTAAGCAATATTTAAATCATTCTGAACTAAGTAATGCATTCATTTACCAGCTCTATTAGATAGGAAGTATCGCTTGTAGTATGTTACCTTTTAAAATTCTTTATTATTTAAAATAACATTTTTTTGTTTGTCTTTCCACCTTACATAGTTGTGAATTTTTGTGAAGATAATGCTGCAACTGAACTGCAGGTTCAGAAGAGAAGTATTTCTCATATTTTTAATCTAGTAGCTAATATTTTTTTAATTATGCTTCTTAGCAAAGTATATTTTTTAGTGTATTGTTGGACAATAGCAAATTGCTTTTTAAAGAAGTCTACCTCTATTTAACTAATTATATATGACACTAATAAACTAAGTATTCATAAACTGTAACGATTGTGCCAACCTAGACCTTGAATCCATCTCACTGTTGAATAGCTAATATTTACATTCCTCTGGAAAAGAATGTAGCCTGGCTGTGACTTTATGAGCTAGCTGTACACTGTAAAATGTGAAATAACCTTGCCTAAAAGTAAAGGCAGGAATATACCACACTGGAAATATATTAGCCACAGCTTGATTCCTTTACTATTATTCTACCAAATCTATTTTTTTTTAGCATATATTCAAAATGTGGCTTTGTTATTTTGTAAGACCTCCTTTGTCTTGTCCTGTAGAAAATGCACCCATTTAATCTGTTCTATTGAGTGTATCAAACAAGCTTTCCCCCTGGGTCTTTAAGGTGCTCAGACAGGAGACTCAGCTCCTGAACAGAGACATCTTAAGGGGTAAGTCAATACCCCCAGCCTACGTAAATAAAGCCCCCCAGGCAGCTGAACCCCCCAAGAGAAATGAGCACGTTCTCAGGGAGGGCAGGCTGGTGGAGCTGCTGACTTCACAGGCATGCAGGGATTTGCAGTAGGCAGCACATGTATGGAGTTGCTGGGAAAAGGGGAGAAGCACAATCACTGGTGCTTGTCCTGACACATGGGCTGAAGACATTCTTCACAGTTCAGACAGGATTTTTCTTTTCTTTTCTCTCCACAGCTCTCCAGTTGTTCCTCGAGCTCACCTGTAGGATGCTGTAGGACCTAAATGAATGTCCAAAGGGTTTCCTAGGTGTTACAGGAGCATCTGCTTTTGCTGTGCCAGTTTGCATGACCTGCCAAGTGCTACACACAAACTTTGGAGGCTCTTCCTTTGTGTCCTTTAACATGTGGTGTTAAACTGAAAACACTTACGGGAAATCGCATTTAGATCAAAGCAGGTGCAGATAGAGGAGGATGTCACAGGCTTTGCTACTGTCCCTGAGAAAATTATGGGACATGTCCTCTTGCAAGCTATTTTATTCAGGCACGTGGAGGGCAAAAATGTGACTGGGAAAACCAGTACAGACTTACCAAAGGTAAATGGTGCCTGGCCTCTCTTGCCACCATGTGTGGTGAAACCACTTGCTCGGTGGTGAGCAGGGAGCTGAGGACATCACTTACCTTGATTTTAGCAGGATGCTTGATGCAGTTGTGCCACTGTGGAGTATGGAAAACTATCTGACTGGCTGGTGGTAGTCATGGGCTCAAATTGTCTGCCACTCATAAACAAAGCTCCTCAGAGGGAATGCTGGGACCAGCCGTGCTCAACTGGCCCAGAGGACGGCACTGAGTCCAGTTCTGGACTCTTGCAGGACTTTACTGTGTTCCTCAGAATTCCTTACTTCACGCTTTTTGCATCTAGTTTTATGAAAAGCTCATTTTTTCTTCACTGGGATGGTATTTTCCCACAAATACTTCTGACATTTAAATCTTCAGGACAATATTCCCTTTGTGAGAAAATCCTTTAACTTCATAACCTCAGCCTTCACTAATATTTGCGTTCATGTTGGAACTATGCCCTTTCCCCCAAGCTGTACATTTCCTCAGGTGACTAATAACTGCAGAATGTTCAAGTGTTTGATGGATTACAAAATTGTTTATTTGACCCCCTTGTAGGATTGCAAGAAATACATAGAAGGATATCTGAATCATGTGTGTCTAGTTTGTGATCCTTCCACGAATTTGGTTGTCTTATCAGAACTAATGGAAATCACAATGATATTGCATAAACATAAAAGCCTTTAGCAGAACTTTCCAACACTAAGTGGCAGACTCTACAGAGCAATGATGTGTAGTTTTGATGGATGACCTCAACAGAGTAGACAGAAGAAATCGTCTAAAACAGGACTTATAATTGTGAAGCATGACATTTTTCACAATATCCAGATAACAGCATTTGAAGAGGGTCCAAAGATGTATACATCTTTGTAAGCACAGAGGATTACAGTACAGTTTTAGAAATGTCTAAAATCTGTCTTTAAGTAAATTCTAAGTTCCATGATTTTCTAAGTATGCTCACCCTCTTCAGCAACAGAAGGGTTTCTGTGTAAGTACAGCTGGAAATCTGCAAAGCTTTAAATTGATGCTTTCAGATGGGGAGTATGGACAACCAGCTGTTCTGCATTTGGCTCTTTCAGAACCACTACAGCAAAGTGCAGTTTGGGTTGGATGAGATTGGTGTGAGGGGAACTCACCTTGGAGACAATCAGAGCCTTGGTCACAGGCCCTAGCCAGGTTTTGCTTCTTTTGTTTTGTTTTGTTGTTTTCCCCACCCTCAATTAGTTCGGGGCTGGTTTTTCACTTTTGCCTCATGACTATGACTAATACTTTCTATGGGGATACTTTCTAGGTGAATTTCAAGTCCTTTGTCTCCAGGGGAGTTTTGAGAATTTATGCCTGCTGGGACTTTGATTCACACCTTTCACTTCTTTCCATGTCTGAACTGCCTATGATCCTCAGCTGCTACTATTTTCTGAAGGGTGGTTTGGAACTTGGCACTATTCAGCAATGAGCAAAAAGAGCAACTGTGTCACTGGGACACTTAAGAGTTACTATTTTGTTCAAACTGAAGTATTAGTCTGAGGAGATCACCTTTAGGGTAGGAGAAATATTTTTCAGGCACGTGACATGCTATTTCCAGTGCCTGTACATCGCCCATGAAGTAATGTCTATACATCACTGTGCAAGAAAACATGATGTTTTGTCTGTATCTTATTTCAGGCTGTGTTTCAGATTCACTGTCCATGACAGCCTGGATTGTTTTATCCAGCTTGTGCTATAAAACCAGATGCCTAATTATTTTTAGCCTGAATGTAAGAAGTGGAAGATGTTTTGTTTGCTGTCTTTGCCAAGAGCAGTTAGACTGCCTAATGGAAACCATTTGTCTAGATCTTTCTCTGAGAATTGGGAATGAATACTGGGTGTGAACCAAGGTTACAAAGTGGAGAGTGACCTGACAGGTGAGCACAGTCTAGCAGGAGATGTGTATCTTCTCCAGACCTACCTGCTCTTTGTCCCTACTTCACTGACGAGATGGTCTTGGAAAACAGGAGAGTAACAAAGAAGAAGAAAGGAGCACAGCTGCCTGAATTAGATATTGAGCCTGCAGAGTCACTGTGGGAGGGATAAACTCTGTGTGAGAGACAAACACAGGTATTCTTGTTTGTGATGTGGTTCCTTTATTCTCCAAGAATAAAGTGTTTTAAAAATTCCTTCCTTGTTCTTTTCTTTAACAATGGTTTCTAAGGAGAAACGCTTTTGACAAGGCTGCCATGAAAGAGGAGCTCTTGGAAGATTATATCAACTACCAAGGAAAGTTTGTGATGGAGGGTTTCTTCCCTGACTTGTTCAGGACCCTGTTCCCAAGTGAGAAGGAGGCTCCCAACAAAGCACATTCACCCACATTACACGCAGGTGCCTCACCAGTGGAAAATATTTGGGATCATTTGTGGGGAAATCACAAGATGCAGACCCTGGGTGGACTGGCTGCCAAGCATGTGGTAAGACTCAGCCTGGGCTGTAGTGTAAATAAAGCAGGAGGTGAAAGGGCAAGATGGGAGAATAGCATTTCTGTCAGTGTAAACGTATCCTCTGAGGCTCTGCAGGAAGGGGGACCCCACCAGGAATGAGAGGGTGGGAGACACCATATGTTGGGTAGGAAAAGATGTAAGATTAGGATGTAGGGAAATCCCCTGATGAGAAAGAGATAAAGGAAGGGATTCAATGGCAAGAAAAAAGAGACTCTGGGGATAAAGGATAAAGAAAAATTAACGTAGTAGGAAAAAAAAAAACATAACAAGAAAAGAAGAGTAGAATGCAATGAAAAGAATCAGACAAAAGGAAAAATGAAAGATCACAGGAAAGGGAGAGGAAGTGTGTGAGTCAGTAAAGGGTGATAGGCATAAAAGCATTAAAGAATAATGGAAAAGAAATGCTTCTTTCAGAGAGAAAAAGAACAAATAGTTACTGAAGAGAGGCAAGAGAGCAACATGCAGAACAATAAAAATCTAAGATAAATAATACAGATGTGAATTAATCATAACTAATAAAAGAGAAAAGGAGGGGAAAAGGCTGAAGAGAATAAAAAGATGAGTCAATATTTGGGAAAAAATAGATGATGGATTTTAATTGTATTTACTTGCTTGTCTATGTCTAACAGTCTTTCTGTAAGAGGCATATCTTCTGAGATTTTGATATTAAAATCAGTGGCCATCTATATAATAATAATAAGAATACTGTGCTGCATTTATCATGTTTTGTCATTATAATGCTCATGGAATAGATTTTACTTGTGCTACATTAATATAATCTGAGTAATAAAGGGAATATGTAGGAAAGGTTACCCTATAGGAAAAGTGACCCTCCCCCCAGATTAATTATTCTAATTATTTTTTCAGAGTAGAATTGAATTGAATTTGGCCTCTTTTAATTAAGGGGCCAAAAAAAAAAAAGCTCATCTCCTTTTGAGTCACATTTTTTTTCTTACAAGCCCACTGTTTACAGTTCATCTGAAATCTGAGGGTCACATGCCCTGCTCTTTTGCACACAGCAAAATCAGCAGCTTACATTTAAGATGTTTTGCTTCTTTTCTGAGCCTCTTGCCAGTGTACTTAGCAGAGAATGATTAAAACCTGTGCTCTGTTAGAACTGTTGCAGTGTTTAAACAAGGAAGTCTGTGTTTGTTTAAGAGAATGGGGAAATGGTTATCTTGACAGATTAGGCTGAAAAAACAGGACAGCCACAGTCTAGCACAGATGTCCAAATTTGCCACTTGGCTGGTTTTTTGAGGTCCTCTAAACAAAACTTGCTTGTGTGTTTGTGCTTTTGCTCTGTTTGACACCTGACTGAGGAATGTGATTAAGCACTACTGCCAGGGATTACATGTCTCTCTTGAGCAAGTGTTCACAGGGCTGGAGTTTCCTCATGTCTGTCTAACTGTGTCACAGCCTGCTAGGGGAGTACAAGAGAAACACCTTAAAAATTTATTAAAGCCCTTGAAAAAAGGTTGGGCTGTAATGAAACAGCTGTTTTGGACAGAAATTAAGTGAACATTTTTTTGACCTGAAGTTTCTAGCATCTCCATTCTCTTAGTGACAGAACACGTGGAAGTGAGAAACATATAATTTGTCTGTGAAATACTGAAGCCATTTGCAAGACACATTGCAGCCTCCCAGACATAAAGCACATTTTGGTGGAGAAAAATGTAACAACCTTAATCAGTGTGAGATGATAATTTTCTAATACATTTTTTTCTAATAATTTTTCTAATATATTACTTCCATGATAGAAAAAGCACCTCAAAAGCCACTGCCATTTAATTTCTTTAAAACGTGCTTATCTGTAAATGAAGTTTTGCTTGGTTTGATTAATGTTAAGCTGAAAAACAATAACAAGTACTTGATGGATAAAGGCCATCTGCCTAGCAGGGGAGCTCATTGCACTGACCAGGCTTGTGTGTATGTTAGGGTTTTTTATTTTCACAGTGTCACATGAGAAATGCTTTGAGTGGTGTGCAAGTTCTGTGTACCATATACATCCTGGCCATGTACACAAATTTGGTATGCACTGTAGGTCCCCAGAAATATGTCCTAACTCTGGGTTAACCCATATATCTGGGTTAACTCAGATTCCAAAAAACCCAGCAGTGCATGGTACCTGAGAGTGGGGATGTATAAATAGCATTATAGCAATTGCCATTGATTCCAGCCTTCAGAAGCACTCTGAGGAATTCCATCTTTATATGTTTGTGTGACTACAGCAGATTTTTGGAACTATTAATCATTAATATAATGTTAGAATGAGAAAGCTGTTTTTTTGAGAAATTACTGGAGATATGTAGATGAGTTGTTCAGACTCCTGTTAGCACAGTGATGTTGGACAGACATTTTATAAAGCACCTGTGGCAGAGCTATTCATGCAAATCTCCTGTCTTTTTTTCCAGGATATCCTATAGCTAGATTCAAGTAGTGTTTTACCAAGATTAAAGATAGGTATCTAACATAAATATGAAGCACCTGATAAACACATGATGCATGATAAATATGCAAAATGCATGATAAATATGAAAACAAAACTTCTTTGAGATCCCAGCTTCCATACAGCCTAAAGGACCCTGTAAGCAATTGAATTTTATGACCTGTATAAAAGGGTTGTTCTACGGCTTTGATGAAAGATTTTGATTCTTGCTTTGATACTAGTTTAACTTGCTTCAGCATCTGCTGAACTATCATGACACTATTTAAAGCAGTAGTGAAATTGAAGCCACTGTCTGGTTCCACCTTGAAACTTATCAGGTGTTTTAACTTTTTGCTGAGGAGCTGTGAGGGTTTTCAGCCTGACATCAGAAGAAATGTGAGAAGGCTGTGGACCTTAAGGGAGAAAGTGTTTATGCCAAGATACTCTTACTCAGCTGCTGATAGGCTTTTATTTGTTTCTTTTATCACCAGTTCCTGATTTTTGTTTTCTTTCCAAACCTTGGGCTTGAAGGTTATGATGGTTCCAAAGTTATGTGCCAAACATGCTGTGAGAGCAGAGATGAGTAAACTGCTTATGGTAGAAATTTTGTCTTGAAACTTCTGACTTGCCACAAGGTGCTTTAAAAGTCTCTGAATTTTTATTCTGCACCCGTGCAAGAGTGAAAAAAGGGATTCTTTGCCAAAGCAAAATGGGAAACTGTACTAGTTGGTTTTCTTTTTTGAGCCATAGTGCAGAAATATTTTCACCACCTTTGTGTGGTGACGAAAAATGAGAATCCAGGTTAGTGCAGCTTGTTAGCTGAGGCTAGGAGGTGAGTTCATATTTAAATTCACTGAATAATCCTACAACAAATAGTAAAACACACTCTGTGTAATTACTTGGAACAAGTGTTGCCTGAAATAAAAACTTTCCAAATGGTATTGAGTGATAATATAAAAAAGCAACTCTTTAATGAAAGCTTTCAGGGGCAGAAATGTGGCTCTGCACACACATGATAAAGTATTTCTACAATTTTTGTAAGGTTAATTAATTGGTATCTCTAGCAGGTACGTCTAATAGGAGATCAGTGGCTCACCCTTGGGCTAACCCCTTGGAGTTGGTCCAGGAGCTTCTCAGCCCCATTTCTTATTATATCTCTTAAGTTCTCTTGGAAAACAAGATGTCCTTGTCAGAAATTCTCTTCTTAAGAACAAGACTAAACATAATTTCAAGAATGTGATAATAAGGGTCAGCTTATTGTGAGAAAGAGCAGGAAAAGTGCTAGAAACCATACAACTATATATTTAAAATTTACAAAGGTACAAATATTTGAAAAATATATACAAAGCTAAAAATTGTTAGGCATCACAAGGAGTATTGTAACTGTCAACAAAAAAAGAACAAATAATTTTAAAATAACCACAGCTTCTTCTCTGATAGGGCATTGGGAGAATAACACCAGATATTACTTATCTGGACTGTAGAGACAAACTATTTCAATACATAGTTTGGCTGTGTATCACACAACACTCCCAAATACTAGTGGGAGAATTGTGGTGCTATTAAGCTGTTGTCAAGTAGGAACAAATGTGGCTGGTAGTCTATGTTTGAAAAGTAACTATCAACACTTCTGGGTCAAACTAGTGTGTGGACTGAGAACAGGCTCCCATTCAGCTGCTCTGAGACCACTCTTCAATATATTAATCAATAACTTCCATATTGAAATAGAGTATATACTCTTTAAAAATATAGTTCCTCCCAAACTGGAATGGGATAGGACTGGACTGCTGAATAATCTTCACAAGCTGGAAAAGTACAGTGCAAGAGATATGTGGAACATGATGCATAGGTGAGGAAAATAAACTTGTGTGAGTAGTGGTTAGGTAGTGACTCTGCGGGGGTTTATCGTGGATCAAAGGGAACAATGTCAACAAGGTCATGCTCTTGTGAACACATCAACACATCATGCTGGGATATGAAACAGCATGGAACACATTAACTAACAATCCCCCTCCACTGAGCAGTGGGGAGAAGTCAGCTCTGTGCCCTGTCTGCCTTTTGGCCATTTACACTTCAAGCCGTGGTCTGAGTAGAGTGAGTCTGAAGGAGAATGGAAATTGCTAGAAATTGAGGATTTCAGTTTTGAGAAAATCTGATCGGAGGTGGAAGTCTTAAAACAAAGGAAAAAACCCCCAAAATAGGAAAGAAACTTTGCTTCATGACTGTTGTAGAAAGATGAGAAGTTAAGGCATGAGGATTCAGCAAGGAAGGTTTACATTACTTTTTAGAAAAGGCAGAGTGTTAAGGAATGTCTTAGAGTATCTAATAAAAATTCTTGTAAGCCAAAATACTGGTCATATAGGCCATCATATATAGATGATTCTTGAAGGATTGTTAAGGTGTGAGCTGTGAAAGCTATTTCATACTGAGATCTAGCAGGCATATATGTCTACTTTAAATATATTTTTAGTATGTATTTCTCTATATTAAAAATGTCATGGTGATATCTACATATTCCTAAGGAGGCTTTTTAGTTTTGCATGGCTTAAGCATGTGCAAACACCATGGCTGCTTTAGTATACTAAATGATGATGATGATGATGATGATGATGATGATGATGATGATGATGATGATGATGATGATTCTCTCTTACCAGGAGAAGAGAGGTTCATGAGAATGTTGGACATGAACTTCCTGCTTCCACTGAATCTTTTTGTTATGTGTGCAGATTTCTGGAATTGCATGGGATGGATAGGACAAGTTTCCCTTTAACTTGCTATGCAGCTATTGGAAAAACATTTCTGTTGTTTTCCAGTTAGTCTGTTTGGGAATTTTTTAAAATTGCAATCATTTGTCACAAAGATTTATGCATGCTGAGTTCCATGGTTTTTTGTTTGCAGTCCATAATTGCAGATTGCTGGCTTTTTCAGCTCTTCTGAAGCTGGATGATCTCTTAGGAAAAATATTTTACTGTTGAATTGCCCAATGGTATCTCGTGGGACCAATTAATTAAGCTTTGCTTTCTGTTGCATTTAGTGCTCCTTGATTTTACCATAGATACAATCCTTTTGTCATCCTGCTCTGGACACAAACAGCTCTCCACACAATCAGGTCAGCTAGGAATATCTGAACTGATTGGATTTTTCTCATCTCTTTTTTTGAACTTGGTAGCTAAATACAAGTTGCAGGGAAAGCATAAGGCTGTGAAACAAATATGCTAGTTGAGCTGGAAAAATGTGTAAAATATGGTTTGACTTGGCTGTGGTGACTACTGACCTTCCTTGTATTTCCTGCAAGTCCTCTGAGTAAAATTAACAGAGAAGGAGTAGATTTGTTCCCCAGAAAGTTTCAGAAGCATTGGAATAAACCTACTGCTATTTCTGTACTGCTAAATGAAGGATTCCTGGGGACCATGCTGGGCACTAGGCTTACCCATCCATACTGACACAATGCCAGGGCTCCTTCATCCCAGCTTTGGCCCACACCATCTGCTGGGCAAGAGATGGGCCTATACCCAAGATGCAGGTTTGTGTTTGGTTGCCTTGTTTTGAATGATAGCATAATTTAGAGGAAAGAATGTGTGCTGTTCTGTGTAGGTTGGCTGGAGAATGGCCCTGGGCATATTGAATTCACTACCATGTCTTAGGCCATCTGTCCTGGAAAGAAGGGAAGGAATTTGTGCTTTACTTCTAGCAAAGAAGTTTATACTTCCTGGTAAAGGTCAGTGCAAGGTCACAGTGAAAACTATTGTCCTCCAACTGTTTACCCTTCCAGCCTGCACAAAATCCACCATCTCCCAGCCAGTGCTTTCGCTGTTGAGACCCAAGTATTCACCAGTGATAATGACAGGAAAGAGACAGGGAGCTTTGTTCTTCTGCATTTGACAATTTTGAACAGCACTAAAGACAAAGGCTTAGAAATTATAGCTGATCTTATTTCCCAGTAGTCACTAGTACACCAAAACAGAAAGAATAGCAGAGCCAAAGTTTTCTGGCCCAGACATCCTTATAAATTCTAAGTGTGTTGTGAGTGGTGACCCTTATACAGCCACTGTCCTTCAGCAAAAATAGCTGTTAGCATTGTGCTACTGGTAATAATAATGGTACTATTTTTTTTTCCTTGATTAGAACAGTTTTAGAAACATAGACGCCTTACAGAGAAAATAATCCATTCCCCATGAGACCTGGGATTTAACCTTGAAAGGATACTGTGACTGAGCAGAAATCTGTCTGCACATCTTTCTAAGTAAATGTGCAGAAACAAACAAACAAACAAAGAATTTGAAAATAAAATTTTAATATTTCCCTACAAAAAATGTCAATATAGATGTTCCTGTACTGGTACGAAGAATGTCCAATATGTTTTCTGGCATAAATTTAATTTATGGCAACAACTGTGGTATTTATATGGTTAGTAAAGCTTCAAGGAATTAAGTTAGAAAATTTCAAATTAGCTACTGAGGTAACCTCAGTCAATTCTGCCCTGCATATTGCCCCTAGACTGATAACAATGAATACAATATCATGGCATTTATTTTATTTAGCAGTCTCCAAAAGATCCATGATAAAAAATGAGAAAAATGTGACTACTAGGTAGCCTTTAGCTTTGTCTGACAGCCCCCTTGCAGATCCACTCTTACAGTAGCTTGGCTTTGCTCCTCTCTTGACCATAACTCTAAAGCTAGAATCACTCTGAGACTCACACAGGGCCGCCGAGCCATCAGCAAAACTTTTGCTTGTTTTCTTGAAAAGAAAGCAGATTTTGGTTTTCTGATTGTCAGGGAGCACTTGTAGGTAGCCAGAGCACTGGTTTAGGGATGCAGGCTGCTGTTGCTGGCTGAGCAGTACAGGATGCTGAGCCCCAGGAACGCTGCTCCAGACTTGTTGGGACACCCAGGCCTGGAGCACCGATGGTGATGAGCAGCTGTCCTCCAGCCCTGGCCCAGGGACTGCCCCAACACCTGGTGGCCCTGGGCCAGGGCAGCTCCAGGGTGAGCTGTGGGGCTGAGCTGTTGACGTGTCCCACGGGATTGAGGTGCTCCAGGTGGAAGAGTTGTGGGAGGAGGTTGCAGTCACAGGGGGAGATGGGCAGGATATTCCCAATGACTCCATAATGGTGTGCTTGCAGCTCCCAGGGTGAGGAAGGCTGGAAATCTGTGGTGGCTGGCACAGAAGGGAACCCTTCCCACCAGTAAACGTGTGTTTGCAGAACATGAGCAGTGTCCTGGTGTCAAAGAGCTCTTCTGAGGGACAAGGCATCAGAGGTGGCTGAACCAAAGCCAGCAGCATGAGCTGGACCAGTTCCCACTGCTTCACTCCAGGGGTGTACAAATATTGACCATGAATGGAAGAAGGCAAAAAGGTCACAGAGAAGAGAAGGAAGAAGTTTGGTGGTGCTTGAAGACTGCTCATGCATACTACCTAGAAGGCTGCCACATAATTAATGAAGTGTAAATCTTTTTGCTTGGTTCCAAATCTACTCAAGTCTATCAGGCTCCAAAGTCTAGCTCAAAATCCATGTTATATGTTTTCATCTGAGCTGGTAGCTTTAGCAAAATAATCAGGGAGAGAGGGAAGGACACATCTATTGAAAGAGAAGAGGGAAAAACAAGAGTAGAAATGTCCTCCTAACTTGTCTCAAACCAAGACAGGACTCCATAAAAATAATAGGAAAACTGAATTTTTCTCTGCATAATTAAAGCTCCATTAATTCTAAATTCTTAAATAAATATGATTCACATTGCTCATGTCTGTAACAGTTCTGCTTCACAATGCTTCAGCCCATAGGGTGCTTCATAGTGCAGTAAAGAAAACCCAAACCATATGAAAATACTTAAATGACTGTACGTTTTGGTATGTTATTGCCTTTTTTTTGATTGACGATGTGAGATTGCACACCTCATTGCAAAGTAATGCTTTTAACTTAAATCAAATCAATTCTAAGTGAACATGTTTTATGCATTTATGCTTGTAGTTTGAAAAAAGTGTGTTCTAAAAAACAGTACTGGTTTTTAATTATCCAGTGAACGAGTCACTGGAGATGCTTGCATGTCTCAACCAGTGAACATTTACCTGTATTGTCATGCAACTGCTACAAGTTTAGGGCTCACAGAGCTGCTGTAGTCTTAATGAAGCAGTTAATGATGTGTGAATTATAGATCCTGACAGCCTCTTTTTAATAAAATCAACAGGACTGCATCCACAGTCTACCATAGCCGCTAAATAATGACAATACTGTCTGCTTAACATAACACAGTATCTTTAAGTAAAGTACCATTCTTGAGTGCTTGTACTGAAAAATTCTCATCAACATAAAGAGGAATGCGAGCAATGAAGAACAAGCTGATACACATGACACTTCATTTCTTTCAGTTTGGGAAAGAAATGCACTAGCCACAGGGAATTGGCAAATGAAGCTTCATGTAAAGCAATGTGTTTTCCGTTGTTATTGTAACAGCATTTCTACAGATCCTTCACTGAAGTAAAGAACAACATAATGGATAATGGACTTTAACAGTCACATTTTTCAGGGTGTTTTGTTTGTTTGTTTGTTTGTTTTGGGGCTTTTTTGGGAAGCATGTGAACTTTATCTTCCCAACAGCTTTCAATGAACAATTGTCTTCATATTGTAGCTAGCTGGAATGTGATACTTCCACACCTATATGAAAATAGGTACTATATAAAAATAAATATATTTCAAGGGATTTTTTTCCATACATTCATCTAATAGAAAAAGAATGATTGTTGTAAGAATGAAAGGTCTCTTTTAAATTTTTTTTTTTTGTGTTGCTTTTGCTNCAGATACTGAAGCGAAGAAAAGGGAAAAGATCCCAGTCACATTCACTAGCTCGTGTAATCACTTCATTTGCAGTCTTGGTCCCGGCAATACCAGAGCAACAAAATAACAAAGCTAGAAAGAAACTGACATGTAAAAAAGCCCTCCCAGCTACAAAAGAAGGAATTACCTAGCCTGTTATGAAGTTGTGAATGAATATATTCAGGATACAATAAACTTGGTCTGCTGGACTGAATTTACTCACGAGGAATTTTTGTTGCCAGTAAAGAAGCTACAGTCTGTAAAGCCTGTTGCAATTATTGTGTGCAAACAAAGCCGGATGACTTGCTTAGGGAAGCACAGCCAAACATTCCCCAGAAGTTCAAAGTCTGTTTCCCTGCACCGCTGCAGCCATTTGTACAACAAACATCGGCTATTGCTGTAGTCTTGGACAAAAACCTTAGAAGTGCTTCCTGCATTTTCACCTTTCCACTCCTCTTTGCCTTCTTTCATCTCCAGCCTCAGTCCTGTGAGTAGAGAGATGTGCACACATATTCATTCAAGCAGGTGTTTATATGTCCTTTCTTATGTCTATCTCTTAGTTTCCAGCACTTCATGCCCCACCTCTCTTCTATAATCTTTGTTCCACCCTTCTCTGTTAACATCTTGTTTAGCTACCCCAAATAATATCTTGTATCCTCTGGTCCACTCAGCAACTACAGGGAAAAACATGATTGCACATCCCTTATGAATGGGGAGGCCACCCTTGCCAGTGGATCCAATTTTCCTCCGTGATCCACTCTGAATGTGTGGGGGCAAATTTTCTGCATGGAGCAGATGCTGGGGAAGATGGTGAAAAAGGCAGAGCAGCTGTTAAGACCACTAATCTTCTTACAGGTGAAGAATGTTGGATGATGACAGGCCTTTCAGTCATTTCCCTCTTTCAGAGGAAACCAAATTTTGTATGCAAGAAAACCAATGTGGAGAGGGTAGATGTACCTCTTGGGGAAAAAAGTTATATATCCAGTGCTCTGGATTAAGGAGAGATGGTGAAATAGCAAAGTGCTCAAGCACTTTTGAAATTGTATGTATGGAAGGCTAAGAGTCCTAATACCGCTCATTATTTTTGATATTACTACAGTAACCAAAAACCCAGTAGCTGAAACTCCTCATAAGGCAAAATCTCATCCTAGTAGCTACTGCACAGCTTCTTTTACTTGCCTCTTCACTAGCACCAGTGGCAGCAAATCCTCGAAAAGCAGCGGTAGTAAAACTGCCACGGGAGAGAGGCTGGGAATGTGCCTGCTCGGGAGCACGCTCAGCAAGAGCTGCAGCAGAGTAAATCTCCCCCCAGTGCAACATGCCATCCACTCCAGGCATCCTGAGAGGTGCCATATGCTGTCAATATTCCTACCCACAACAGTCACTTCCTCGGAGAATAAAGCACCACAGCTCCCGGGAAGTACGGGAAGGGCACAGGTCTTGAATTGGTAGTGTCCAGCACTGCAAAATCAGTAACAAATGTGAAAAACTTAATCTGTGGGCAAGATTGAAGCCAGCTTTATCTTTTTTAGTGAGAAAGCAAAAAAGTGCACTAACATTTTACTTATTTAAGATTTTTTCATTTAATATTAAGATAAATATCACAAGCAATATTTGTTTTCTTTCCTTTTAGACCACCTACCTAAAAGAGAATAAAAGATCCAATCATGCAATGATCATCTACTTCATTACCACACGAAAGAGGTTTAGAAAAGCTTAGGATAAGCAATGGGATTTGTGAGCATGTTTCTGAGTCAAACCTTAGAGATTTCTGAGGTTTGCTTACAATCCCTTGCCTTTTTCAGCAATCAGACCTTTGAAGACCTTGAAGAAAGATAGGTCATTAAATGATTCAGTTCTAATCTATAATGGCTTCTACTGATATCAGCAAAACCCGTGCTTTCCATAAACCACATCTCTAACCAGGGGTCTTTAACTAGAAAAATACTGGCCTATCATAATTTTTCAGTCTGATTTTTTTCCCACTGGTACTTTAGTTTCTCAGTAGTTTACTTATTCTTCTGTTGTAGCATTCAAGAGAAAATCATTGTGAAAGTGTGTCTTGCACTGCTGATGGTGTGATGTATCTGGTTATAAAGATGGCAGTATTCTATGATCACAACAGAAAGAGCTAAAAGGTGAAAATCAGTAACCCACAATAAGCTCTTAAAATGCATAGATGCTTTCATCGCTATTAGTGTTTTTCAGGGTACTGAGGGGGCCAAGCAAATTTCACATTCACATGACTTTTAGAGTGGCATCTCAGTGGCCTGCACTGCTTTTTTTTTGTTATGGCACAGATCTCATTGAGGCTGGTGCTGTAGGGAGCGTGAACTGGCATGATGCCACCAAAATGAATGCAAATCTGCTGCTTTTTGCATCGAGAAGCTTGCCCTGAGATAAAGCAAACTCAATTCGTGTCCCATAATGACAAGATAATGCACCACACAGAACCTCTTTTAAATCTGCTTTGAGTAAACTCAAATGAAGATAAGTGTGTATCAAAATATTAAAAAAAAAAAAAAAAAAGCTCCATTGAAGGGTTTGGATGAGTCATTCAGTCTCACCTGAAAATACACGCAGATAAAAGAGGGTAGCTTTGATGGAGGCACTAGTGAAT
>VWZP01009758.1:485131-513391 GCA_013396995.1 Dicaeum eximium
GCATAGATGCTTTCATCGCTATTAGTGTTTTTCAGGGTACTGAGGGGGCCAAGCAAATTTCACATTCACATGACTTTTAGAGTGGCATCTCAGTGGCCTGCACTGCTTTTTTTTTGTTATGGCACAGATCTCATTGAGGCTGGTGCTGTAGGGAGCGTGAACTGGCATGATGCCACCAAAATGAATGCAAATCTGCTGCTTTTTGCATCGAGAAGCTTGCCCTGAGATAAAGCAAACTCAATTCGTGTCCCATAATGACAAGATAATGCACCACACAGAACCTCTTTTAAATCTGCTTTGAGTAAACTCAAATGAAGATAAGTGTGTATCAAAATATTAAAAAAAAAAAAAAAAAAGCTCCATTGAAGGGTTTGGATGAGTCATTCAGTCTCACCTGAGAATACACGCAGATAAAAGAGTGTAGCTTTGATGGAGGCACTAGTGAATTGGTTATGTTTTCATAATGACTTCTTCTTTACATTATTGAATACAATGGGAACTTTAAGGCCAACTGCAATAACAGTTTCTCATGAAAAATTAACAAAGAATTTATGGAAATGTAGCAAAAGTCCCAAAGCAATTAGCTTAGATTCCTCTAGAGTCTGAGAAAAGCCTGGATAATTGCAGACAGAAACTGCATAAAGTGGCTATTTTCATTATCACAGGATACAGAAAGTCCATTTTCATCACAATGGGACATAATGATGTTAAAGCTAACATGGAGATGTGTTTAAAGAGGTTGGAGCACAGTTTACAGAATGGTTTGATTTACATGGCATTCAGATCCATATTAAAGATCCTTCAGTAAGGATTCAGTGTTTTTTACCTGGGGTCTTCAAACCCTCCTGCAAGGTAGGAAAGTAAAATAGATTGAAGCCTCGGGAAGCTAAATGTACATAGCTAGTAGAATGCACAGGTATTAGTTTAATTTAACTTGAATGGTGAAAAGGAAAATTGGGATTCAAATAGGTAGATAAATACAGATATGGAAGTAGTCATTATATATACATATATGTGTGTTTATAAGCTAGTGCTGCATAGTTTTGAAACAGAGAATTTGTGAAGGTTAAGGTCATGTGAAAATCACCCTTAAAATCACAAGAATATTGCTGAGAGCACTTGTAACACCTCCTCAGCCCTATTTCCTGTTTTGTCTGTGAGATCCACTGATGCATTTTATTTTATTTCATTTCACTACTCTGCACATGGTGTGTTCTCACAGATCTAATTACTCCTCACATGAACTGGAAAGTCATATTCTGGTTGGATGCCCATGCTCAAATGATTTATATTACATAACACAAGCAGCCTCTTATAATCACAGATGTCCTTTGCAATGTCAGACACTTCTATCTACAGAGTATTTCTACAAAAGACCTCCATAAATGGCTGTAGGTAAAAGTTTTCTGTTAAGGAACAGAATAATTTCTACACTATTACAGTACAGCCCTGTGGTTGTTGTGTAGGTGAAGTTTGTATTGGTCTCCAAGGGGATTTTGACTACACATCCAGGCCTTGTATGTTATCACAGCTGAGTAGCACAAATAGCATGCAGTCTAGCTGTTAGGCTTGATTATAATCTTGTTCATATCAGTGTAAATCAAAGCAGCCTTGCCAATGTTTTGCATCAGTGAAAGTCTGAAGTACAGATGGGCTAGCGTTTTTTCCCACTAGTTTGCCAGTTTACCTCTCTCTGAACACTGATATATATTGATATATATTCTGAATTGTAATTTAGATCCATTTTGCAATAGACTGAACATGATTAATGTACGCTAATGCATGATCCTTTTTTTCCCTCCATGAATTTTTTGCTAATCTTTGTCTCATATGCGAGTGAGAAGGATAAACGGTTTCGGTGCTTTAATTAGCAGGGAGTTAACATCATAAATCAGAACCCATGGGTAGCTGCTTATCACCTGCATGAGCACAAATGAATTTATCTACACACCCATCTGATCAATTTTATCTGCTTTTGTGTTTTCGCTGCTTTAAAAGTAAATATGCTTCTAAAAAGTTATCTGGTTTATGCTATCCTACAATTGCATTAACTGCTGTATGGGCCTGATAAGTAATAATGAGGCAATGCTTAAATATTGCAAATGGTTGTGATCTTCTTTTTCCCCCCCGAAAACTGCTTCACAAAAGGAAGAGAAAGAACAAAAGAAAGAAAAAGAGAAAAAAACCCCTGCCACGTTAAAAAGGAAAAACCCTATACAAAAATATTCTTATAAGTCTGCAATGACCAAAACCCAATTTGAATTCACTGAACTAAAAGCTTACTTGAAACTGTGCTGAGCACAAAACTGACATTAAACACCCTTGGATCTGAAACTTCTGAACGGTTTAGATACCAGTAGGTCAAATGAAGTCATTGCTCAAGGGCTAGTTTAAAACTACTCGTAACATGTTTTGATTTACAGATTATCAATTCAGCTGAGCAGCAGAGGAACATATTCGGGGAATCACATAAACAAATACATTCAACTGTACTGCAGATTAACCTAAAGTGACACATTTATTTAAAAATCTGCCTACTACTTGTCCTCATTGATTAAATGCCCTTAAGAAAGCGAGTCTGATGAAATAGAAGCCATTGAGATTCAGCACACCTCCTCCACTCCTTTTGATGGTTGACACATTCCCTGGAGTGGGAGATTGGACGGCTGATAAGCTAACACTGAATTATAAGCACTTTGTGCAATGTCACTGGCAAATGAAAGATCTACTGTTTTGCTTGCAAAGCAGCAGTGCACCTTAACAGCACAAAAATATACATGGTGCAGAATTATTCCATCTGCTGTGCTGGGAATATAAACTAATGTATGTATGTGCCACTATATACACCATGTGTGCATTTTTATGGCAGAGACCAGCTCACAGTGCAATACAGCTTGCTTGGAGGTGAGTACCATTGATCAGGAAAAAAGGAGTGTCTGTTTCAGTGTTGTCAGGAAGCCAAACAAGCATGGTGTGATATCTCCATTGTGTGTGCCATGGGAAGATTTTTCCGAAGCCAGGTCAGGGAACAAGGAAATGGAGTAATGCCCTTCTTCCTAAGTCTGGGCTCTGGAGGAGATTATGCTTGAGTTTTAGAAGGGCCAGATGAAAACAGTCTAGAGATTACTTGGCAAATGAGCTTTGGCATTTGGTACAGGTCTGCATAACCAAAGAAAGAACTACAGTCTCCATTTTTTTCCAGAGCTTGGGGTGAGCTCTGTCCTTTCTTTGCCACAAAAACCCCAAACCAAAACAAAACCACTGGACTGATCTCTAAATTTTTTAGCTTATTGTAATTCCAAGCATTACATAGATTTTATTTGTAGGCAGCTAATTGTAAGGTCCACCTGCTGTCAGCCCCTGTGTTAATAACTCATTAGTTTCTCTTGACATTGTTTATTGTTTGTTGTTCGACACATCTGTGGTGCTGAGCCGGTTTTGACAGCTCCAGATCAGTTCACCTACTCATCTGGTTATTTTGGGCTCCAAATCAGTCAAGTGTACTGAACAGTATATGTATTTTGAGTCATTCCGTGGGACTTTCATGATTATTAAGAACAGTTGTCGAGGAAAATGTTCTTAATAATTGTGAAGATCCTGCAGCCTGACAAGCTCTGCCCCTAAAGACGTCAGTCTAAACTGTCAGGAAAAGGAAGGGCTAGAGGTGAAGACGTTTAGACAAATAGAATAATCAAGTACCACATGATTGTAAGTTCCATGAATTTACTGGTGATTTGCTACCCCTGTTCACAAACACCAGTTTTTGGTGAATAGGAGAACGGATGTTTTTCTGCAGAGCAGCGTGCTTTACCCTGCCCAGTGCCATCCACACAGTCAGTGCTGCCTCCCCACCCTGCTGCTGACCCTGTTGCAAGGGGAGCAGGTCTGCTCTGAGCAGCTGGTGCTCTGCTGGGCAGGCAGCGCCTGGCGTGGCTGAGCGCAGCCACTCGTCCCCTCTGCACGGGCTCTGGGACTATTTCTGTCCTCTGCCCAGCTGCCAATCTTCACACAAGTTCTAGGGACTTTATTATCCTACATTTCTGCTCTGCTTTTAAATTCAATGGAATTGGCAGAATTACAGCATGTCTTTTCCTCCTTTATTACTCTACCTGCAAATTTCCCTTCTCAGTTCCCTCCTGGCAGTTTTATGCCTCAGAAATTTATGAAGAAACACTCAACACACCAACCCCCCACCACACACCCTATGCTAAATACAGCTATTTGGCATAGCTGTAAACCAGGACTCTAAATCATGATATTTTGGTGTTGGTGGCAGGGAGGACAAATAAAGAATGGACTAGCACTGGAGTTTGTGCAGGTGAGGAGTGTTTAGGGTGGAGGGACTGATAACAAGCACAGATAAAGGCACGTGCTTAATCAAGTGGGTGGCCAGGTATGTGCCACAGGATTGTTAGGGTATCTCCTGATATTCAGGATTTGAGTATCTCTTAGTGTCTTTCTGCAGCTGAGCACTGATGAAGAGACTCAGCTGCCCACACAAGGTTATCAGGGGCACAGTTTTCCAGCTGCCACTGCAGAAATCAACAGGATTCCCAAACTCTGACTTCGCCCATACACAAAGCTAATGGATATCTCAGACACTGAAGGTCTGGGAATGGACATCTCTTAAGAGCACCTGTATGTAGGCACTAGAACTCATGCCCAGATTTATAAGCAGTTCCATCAGTGTGGAAGGAGAAGGTGGGACTGGGGCTGCTGGGTAAGTGCTTCACTTGTGGGGTTCCACTTGTGAGACCACACCTGGAAAGCAGTGTCCTGTTTGGGCTCCCCAGTGTGTGACAGATGTGGGACTGCCAGGGTGGTCAGAGGCTGCAGCATTCAGCATGCTGTGAGAGCTGGAGGGAGCTGAGTTAAAACTGACCTTGGCCCTGGGCACCCTGATCCAACCGGAATGCCTCTGAGCTCCCTGCATCCCTTCCCTGCCATGCAAGCACATGAGATCCATTCCAGGAGCATGGCACCTTCAGGCTGGGCTCGCTCCCCATCATGAGGGCCTGCAGAAGAACCAGCAGAAGGTGCTGGGTGATGAGCAGAGATATCCAGAGGCACTGCTGGGCCCTCCTCACGGCAGCCAGATGGCCTCTGGGCTCCCAGCTCATGCTGCCACTTGGCCTCCGCTCTGGGAAATATTTGGATACCCTGAGATGACAAATATGTGGTGACTAGGGACACAGAGCTTTACCATCTGAAGAGCAGTCTTTTCCTGACATTTTGACACTATAATATCTTGGTTTCAAATGTAATATCATGGAAAAGCTTTTAAGACGTATCACCATAATTCCTTAGCAGTTGCTAAACATTCACAGGGGGGAGTTCTGGCACTCAGACCATTTCTTATCTAATAGATGTCATGTGAGTGAACCTTACAATAATTTTTGTTCAGCTGCTATTGATGTTTTGAAAAGTCCAGATTTACTCTGTCTACCTCTTACGGTTTCTGAAAGGTACTAGGATACAATGACAACTCTATAATTATTTCTTTGCCATAAAGAAAATCATGCACAGCATAAAGAAAAAAAAAGTGGCAAATAACAGACTGCAGAACTCTGGCATGGTAAGCTTACATCACGTACTTGATTGATCTCAGAAAACCAAAGCCATGCATGCAAAAAATTCCAAACCAACCCCACCAGATGAAGCCATTATTGTCTAATGGTATGTCATGGTCTAACCCCAGCCAGCATCCAAGCCCCAGGCAGCTGCTCACCCACCCCTCCACCAGCAGGACTGGGGAGAGAACTGGAAGCTGGAAAATTCATGGATTGAGACAAAAACAGTTTAATAGGGAAAACAAAAACCATGTACACAAACAAATTAAAATAAGGAATGAATTCACTGCTTCCCATTGGCAGGCAGGTGTTCAGCCATCTCCAAGAGAGCAGGGCCCCATCATACATAACACTTACTTGGGAAGACAAATGCCATTTCTTCCCCTCAGCTTTACGTACTGAGATGATGTCACATGGCCTGGAAATCCCTTTGGTCAGCTGGGGTCACCTGTCCCAGCTGTGTCCCCTCCCAACCTCTCATGCCCTCCCAAATCCCTCACCAGCATGGAAGCACAAACAGCAGAAAAGGCCTTGGCTCTGTGTGAGCCCTACTCAGCAATAGCAAAAACATCTCTGTGTTATCAACCCTGTGCTCAGCACAGATCCAAAATACAGACCTGTACCAGCCACTGTGAGGGAAAGTTAATTCTATCCCAGCCAAAATGAGCACAAGACAAAAGCTGAAATGTTCCAAAAGTTACTGAATATGCATCTCAAAAGACCCATTTTATTGAGATATACATTGCCCTGCTCATGATGTTGATTTAAGAGGTCTTTCAGCACAATAACAAGTTTTAATCTGTTGAAGCCTTTGTAGATAGTGTCACAGAGAGAAAAAATTACCAAATATGATTTTATTTCTTCTTTCATTTCACTATATCCTTGATATATAATCCATAAATGCTGCTGAGAATGTATATTTTCAGAGAATAAGTGTGTGTAAGCACATATTTTTTTGTTCTGGAAACACAATTAAAAATTTCTTATTCATTTTTAATGAGTCAATATGGTTTTAAATACTTATCAATAGGAATTTCTGTCTGAATGTTTAAGATTCAGAAAATATGACTGTACTTTGTAAATTTTAGCTTTAGTAACTGAATGTAGGTACAAACTGCCAGAAATTAAAAAGAAAATCTTATATATTTAACCGATTATATCATATAAGTTTAAACTCCTTTAAAATAAAACTCATAGTGAAGGAAAAAAATTCGACCCACTTGTTTCTGCACATTTGGACCAGAGTAAAATTTTCCAGCATGTTTATTAAGTCTTTGGAAAAATACCCAAGATTTTTCACTTGCATAAATATTTAATTACATTAATACATGCTCCTCCTTACCTGTGTGGGTTCCCTTGAATAATCAGTTAGACCTTCCTTAAAAACATGGAGGCTCTGTGGTTATGTACAAATGAAAGTGATGCTCCCACACTTGTGCCAAATTTACCACTAGGCATTACTTGAACCTTACTGATAATTTTAGTTACCATGGGCCACATTGTCTGGGACTTAATCCACAAAAATAAAGTCTTGGTTGAATGACACCACTTCTCATTGCTTAGAGTGCCTCAATAAATGTTAGATAAGAATTATAAACCTTTAAAAAATATTAAATACTTCAATATGGCACTGTCAAATGCTGCTTTCTTTCCATCTAAGGACACAGGGATGGGAAGCCTGCCCAGCCCCACAGCAGACAGTCCTAAATAGGTCAATGCTTCTGCTCTCTAAATCTTCACTGGTATTTAGCACTGCTCGGGGAAGATGTTTGTAGTTTCATTTATTTCAGGTACATGTGTTCACAGTGCACGGTGTAAAGTAGTCCTAGTCCTACTTAATGCCAATTTTTTGGCAGCTGTGATGTAATAAATCATGAAAGTAAAGTCTAGAATGTGAGCTTTCAAAATAAACCTGACCTCACATTACTCAGATTATAGCATACTATAACTAGCTGGTTGTGTTCTGTTACTTGCATTCAAATCTGAAAGTTCTGAAAGAGCTATTAGAAAAATCTAATGAAAGACATAACTGTTAAATATTTATGGGCTCAGTAGAAAGGCATTTAAGGTATATTTCTAAAGAAAGTAAAATAGGAGTGTTTTTTAGGAGCTGAATATGAAGTTCAAGGTTGACACAAATATGAGAGTTAAGAGCATTTAAATGAATCAGATATTCAAAGCTATCTGCATGTATTTGACTGTACTATTGCTCTCTTTGTGGGATTGTTGATTATAAATTCAAAGACTCATGAAGACCTAGTATTTGACTTTGCCTTCAGCTGGAGTCACTCATATTTCTGCCCAGCTGGACTATGCACACATAGCAGGAAAATGCAGGCAAAAACTCCAGGAAGTGTGCATGCTGTTATAAAAACTCACAGCTCAGAAAACAGTGTCTCAAAACTACATTGACGGAGATTGTCTTGATATTAATGAGGTGCCTTTCACCAGCATGTATTTCCATAAATGCACATTAATATTTAAAAATGCCACCTACAGCTGGAAAAATTATTTTATGTTTGCTTAAACCTCAGCTTGTTCTAACTGAAAAATCCATACTTAAAACACAGTGATGAAGAATGGATGCTGAAAAGCGTGCAAAAAACCCAAAAGGTTTCTATTAAAAAACCCAAATAAAAAACCAAACATACAAAATGTACTTAAAGACAGTATTTGGAAGAAGGCTAGAAGGCTTTTCTTCTTTTCAAGAATAAAAGAACTAGCCATGAAAAAAAAAAATTTGAAAAGGCATTTGAATTGTGGTATGTTATAGCTCTTTGGCATTGCACTGCTTGGGTGAATAGAGGTTGTGAAGAAAGACCCACCCATGGGAACACACTGAATGTCTCATATGTGTTTCACTGCAGCCTGTACTGTCTCATAAATCAATTACAGCCTCTGTAAGTGCAACACTTTTTGAACATTACTTTTGAACATGGCTTGGTAGCCTGCATTGATGGAAAATCTTTGATATTTTCTGTATTCTTCCTATCACTTAATAGACCACGGTAAAGAGAAACTTATTTGTCTTAGGTGGTTAAATATCCTAATGGATTTACTGCAAGTGGTATGAAACTGGGTGTGTGGCAATTTTCTCCCTTTCATCTCCTTTTATCTACCTTTTAGCTTTACCTTCTTCTCTGTCGTCAGCTTTTATTATATCTATCCCTTAGAGGATCTGATTCAAAAGGTACTGATGTCAATGGCAACCTCTTGTTGACTTCAAAGGACTTTGGATCAACCCCCAAATGACTCATTTTAAGCAATTGTATTACACACTGCTTTTTTGTTTGCTCTGCGAAATTATTTTCTAAACACAAAGATGTCAGATATTTGCTGAAATGCTAAAATGAGTGATGAAGAAAAACAAATCATTCAAAGGCATTTCCTCTAGGCCTTTTGCAAGTTTAACCAGACAGAGTCAGTTTCTATAAATCCATTTACATTCCTACTGAAGCAAAAGCTACTCCACATATTAACACAATGAGTATCACTGTTATCAATCCCATAGCAGCTTTCACCATGAAAAAAAGCCCTATATTTTTCCTCCATTCCCTCTGTAAGGTAGTGTTTTGTGGATTGTCCTTGTGATATGGGTTTAATTACAGTTGCACTTAAAGCACCATTCCCTAATATTTTATTCTCATACACAATGACACCCTTGAAAGCACAAGAAGCACTGACCACACAGTATAGTAGATTAACTGTGGGTTAAACTGTTTCATAGGGATGTCACTGGCTTGAATGTAGTGCATTTTGGCACAAATCAAGGAGCATCTGCTCTGAGAAACAGTAGATAATGCAGTGATAAAAATTCGGGGTGTGAGACAACACTACCTCTGCCACTGCTACTTGGTGAGCAGTAGGAGATCTCCCTAAAATTGGAGAGCCATTTGCCTTAGCTCCACATATTTTGGTGAGATATGCCAGAAGCTTAAAAGCATAACAAAGCTATTTTTGCTCACAGCTTATTCAATGCATGGTTTAGTGCGTGACAGGGATTTTCACAAAGCAAATCTGAGATCTGCTTAACAGCATGGAATTTCTTGGGCATTCCTCTCTGGCCCAACTCTCCTGGAAGAGAGGATGCATGAGGCTGAATTACATCTTCACATGCTACAACAGCCAACAATTCTCCACAGCTCATGGTATCTAGTTTAAAAGCAGGTGATAGTGTAAATGGGTTCAGCATGTGCTAACAAGACATCATAAACAGATACTATGTCAATTTTCAAAAATTGCAGTAGGCCCTCTCTTATAGCTGTAAACACTGCCAAGAGGGAAACAATATACTGCATTGCACAGTTCTTAGGGTAAGCTCATGCACTGTAAATAATTCAAATTAGTAACACAAAAATCTGTGCAGCTGGGCAGGAGTTAGACAATGTGGCTTTCATGTTGGAAATGATTGATAGGACTGGCAAGTGTGTATGGCAAAAACGTGAGGATGGATTCCAAATAAACCATGTCATGCAATCAGTTATAACCTAGTAGTCAGTGTATGCTGGCAAACTGCAAAAAAAAAGGTGTACCCTATCTGCTGGAGCAAAACAGATCTACTTATGCATTTCTTAGCCCGGACTGGCTAACAAATATTCTATTACATTTTTGCATTTTTAAAAAAAATTATTATTATTATTATTATTATTATTATTATTATTATTATTATTATTACTACTACTACTACTACTACTACTACTACTACTACTACTACTACTACTACTACTACTATTTTCTTTGCATGCTCTTGTTTTGAAAGAAATCATACTTGATGTGTGACTTTCCTTCTGCACTAAAATTAAGAAAAATATTTAGTGATAGTCTCCTGTATTTACTTTCTTGTCTCGGCAATTTGTCAGAGAGACTTCACTAAATTCAAGTTTATTTTCACCTGACTCTCTAGGGTTCTCTTTTTCATTTTTAGACTGTATGGCAGTTAGTTGACTGTATGCTTTCAGGTCAAGCAACATCAAGGCTAAGAAACCCATACTAAGTCAACCAGTAGACCTAATTGAGTTTTAAGCTAGAGGAAAAAAAGGTTGCAGTGTCCCCATTTCCATGCTTTCAGGAACACTACAATTGCAAAAACCCACACTCTTCTTGCTCCAAAATATCATAGAATGTTTTGGGTTGGAGAGGTTCATTGAGTTCCAACTTCCTGCCATGCAGGGCAGGAACACCCCCCACTAGCCCAGTTTGCTCAGAGCCTCATCCAGCCTGATCCTGAACACTTTTAGGATGAGGCATAACCTGTTCCAGTGCCTCACAAGATAATTTTTAAATGATATTTCAAATTTTTTTTTTTCACAATTAAAAGCTGAAGTTACAAGAGAGGCAGTTAATAAGATATCCTTAATAAAAATAATATAGAAGCTGTATATTAAAAAAAGTAGAAAATAATTTTAGCCCTGACAAGACAAATCTGAAGCCAAAAAAAAAAAACCAAACCAACTAGAAAATGTTTTGAAGAGCAAGTTATCAAAAGAAAAAAAGAAAAAAAAAAGCCTTTTCTTGCCTTTTAAGTGCAGCAGAACCAAGAACCTGTCTAGAGAGTTTGTGGAACTAGTACAACATAAAAACCATAGCAGAGAAACAAACAAGATGATTTTCACTTTTTCACTCAGGATAAAATCCTAAAGATTACCAGTTGGGTTCATTCTGCATGACATGATTCTACAGAACAGCTTAGGCTGAATCATCAATGAAACCTGCTTTTCTCAAATCCAGGGGGAAAAAAGGAGCAAATTACCAAAGTGAACCGCCTTGAAACATCTTGGATCTAGACTGGTGCTTGGTTTCTGTGCCTTATTTTCATTCCTGGCTTCTTCCACTGTTCATCATGTACTGCAGACTTACAGCCCCTTTGTGGATTTGTTCTAAAAGACTTTTACTGGCATTGCCAGGAGATGATGGAACTCGGATGTTCCCTCAGGCATCTCTCAGGTGTTGGGAAGGTGAGCACTCAGGCAGTCTTCTCCTCTTGCTCTAGCCTTGCTGCCAGCATTAACACAACCCTTCCCAAACAAATCAGATATGAACATGATGAACCACTAACTGGGCAAAAGGAATGATAGCATGTGAAGAACTGAGAGCAAAACAAAGAATTGTATTATGCTACTGTATCAATCCTTGAATACACCTAAAAATGCTAATCTTGATTCTTAAATATATATATATATGGTCACCTTGTCTGAGGAGGTTTCACAGGAAGAGACACCAGGGATTCTTAGGCACATGGATCTATTTTAAAACACAGAAATTTAATTAACTTGGAAGGTTCTGTGGGATAAGAGACAAGTCTGGAGAAATGTGATGAACAGACATCTGTAACACAATAAACAGTACTGAAAATGCAAAAAGGAAATGCTTCCTTACTTTTCTGGTAATACCAAGAACAGGAAGCATTTAATGGAAATCGTAGACAATAACTTTAGGAGAAATAATATTTTTTTTCCCCTATGTCATGTATAAGTAACATTGTCCTAATATTTGCTGCAGAGAACTGTGAAGGCCTTGAGCATAGGGGACTTCAAGGAGACATTTGAACAAAATCACAGAATTAGGTTACTTAGTGATTATTAAAAATTAGGGTCTTGATTCAACTTCCAGTGAGAGTCTCTAGTCCATGAGTTGCCAGAAACAAGGTCTATTGTGCTAAAGTATGCTGTGTCCCACTCTGAAGCATGTCCAGCTAACTCCTGCTTGTTGGACAGATGCTTGATTTGACCAGTTGCAATCTTTTTTCTTTCTTTATATGAATAAAGACAGTACATGGAGCTAATATTTTGATTTGCATATTTTCATTTGTTTGTTTTAAACAAAATGACTTACATAGGATAAAGTGTGGCGTCAACTCCAACCTTGCTACATACTGTTCCTTTAATGAAGAAACTAGCTTCATTCTAACAAAAAAAAAAAAAAGAAAGAGAGAGAGAGAAAGGATCACTGTACATAATAATTGTGCTATTTATAATGAATAACCTTTTTTAACATTTTAATTGGAACAAATTGGCAAGCAGCTACTCACAGATTCACAGATATTAATCACAGAATTCAGGCGTTCTAAACATTTCTGACAACATGTTTTTTATCTTTTCTTTCACCATTTTAATATTAAAAAACCCCTACAGTTAGTTATGCTGTTAACAGCAATCCAATATACACAGAGAAATTATAGTTATAGACTATGTGGGGAAAACAACCCTGGAATACCGAGTGACTCTTGTTTTATATAAACAAAAGATAATCAAACAGTAGTAAATACATACTTTCCAAAGTATACAACTATTTGCTAATCTAAATTCTCCATAAAACATACTTTTAAGTGATGTAAACTTTAGTAGTAGTAGTAGTAGTATCAGTAGTAGTATTTCAGCACATTGGAAATCACATTATTGTTGCTACTTCTGCAGAAGAAAATGTAAAAGGGAGAACTCCTTCAATCTGTGGATCAAAGAAGGTAAGTATCAGATAGTACATAGGAATATCTAACACAGATGATGAAACTTGTTACATATTCTCTGTGTCTCCTGGATGAATATTCTGCTTTTGGAGAGGCCACCAGGAGACCACCTTCTGCTGAGACCACCTTCATCGTGAGTAGAGTCTGTGAATAACATTGACAATCTGGTTTCTACTCCTGCAAAACAGCTTAGAGACTATTATAACTAAATAGGTCAACATGTCCTCATGCAGAGCAGTGAGAGGGGACAATTAAAATTAATAGAAACCCTACCAAAGTTTTGTTTCCTAAGCAGACCCAAAGCACTCAGCCACCAAGGTCACATGGGTATTTTTTTTGGTGGGTGTTGTTGCTGTGTGTGCAGTTGAGCCTCACCCTTGTGCACAAAGGCACACACCCTGTCCCTCTCTCTGCATGTGGGTTAGTGATGGAGAGACCAAGAGGAGAAAACATCCCAGTGGCAACAGGGTACTGTGTGCAGTGCTTTACACTTCTATGCGTTTTAATGCATAATGCACTTTTTAAAAAATAGTGGGAAAAATCATGTCCATATAAAGTGTAGCTTTCAAAGTTGAGAGGCTTACATGTGCACCCATCTCCTGGCAAAATGAGGAATAATACAGTAACAAAAAATGAAAACTTGATGAGGAAAAAGCATAAAATTATGTAAGTCCTTCCTCAGCTAAAGATCTATATGCATTGCAAAGGTGTTTTGTGGAAAAAAAATAGAGGATTTTTTACTTCCCTCAATTTTATTATGATGTGTAATTGAATTTGTCACTTTGCCAAGAACCCAGCTAAGGAAATATTTTCAGAAGGAATGAAAGGTAGAAAATATTAAAAGCAAATCTGTAAAAGTATATGCAGCTTGTTTGGTATAATTTTTTTCTCTGTATAACCTTTATTTTCATTATAAATTACCTCTCTCACTTCACAAATGGTGACTTTCAGTGTGTGATGGAGAATTGAGGAATTATGCACACCCAGCTGATATGTTAATTGTGTGCTGTTTGTTTAACAGCAGCACCAGGAATAAAAAAAAATCCTCCTCACTAGTTCTCCAAAAGCCTTAACAAATAACAACACTTATGTAAAACTTAAGGTCTGAATATTCTGTTTATGAGTAACAGGATATTATCATATTAAAATCATTACTAAGTCAGTGTCTGAATATTTGTTCTGAATCCTGTCAATACTCTAATGGCAGTAGTCTTGGAAACTACACATCTGCTACAGGATTAATTACACACATAAAACATTATCATTGCCCTACATCTCCTATGAGGTAGAGAGGCTGCTGGAATGATTAATAGCTCTCCATGCAAGGGAATAAATGGAAATGTTACCCAATGGATAGAAAGATCTGTTCCTTGCTTATATTAAGCTGAAGGACATTATTGGTACAATATTATTCTTTAAGGTCTGTGGACCATGTTAAAAAATCCTAATCCACAAATGCTACAACATTTGCTGTACTGTTGAGAGAATTTCTATCTGCGTTTTGAAATATTTTGGACATCGGGTGTGTGTGTGCTCACAGGTGTGTTAAACAGGTTCCATACTTGGTGAGTCACCTTTCCTGCTTACTGTAGGTAGTGGTGATGCCTCTAGGGCCAGTGTGAGACCTAGACCATTAGGAACTTCTGAATTTTTCACTTCGAATAAGTCTCCAGGCACAACAGGGCACAAACCTTTCCTTTTGTAATGTGTCAGGGAGGCATAGGTTCAGTTGTGACAGAAAAGAAGGGAAACTGGAGGAAATATTTAAAAGGCAGTCTATTGTTTACAATTGAAATTAACAGAGCAGAGTTCAAAGGTGACATACCAGTATGAAATTAAGGCCATGGGCAGACCCAAGCAAGCAATTAGGTGAGAATTATAACAAATGCAAACTGGAGCTAATCTATTGATCATGTCACTTCTTCACGCTTCATTATTTCTTTAGACGTCCTTTAATAAAGACCCCAAGTGGTCCTCCATACCTTTGTCACTGAAATCTGAAATACTAGATTACAAAGACCGAGCCCTTTGTTCATCCAAAGCTATTTGTTTCTGTCCCTGCTCACTCATACTCCTTTCCTTTGAAGGACCACATCCTACACGAGGGACTGAGAGGGACGGTGGCAAAGCACTGACACTGCAAAGCAGCCACGTTAAAGCACAAAAAAGTTCATCAGCCAAATAAATCTCTGATGCATTTTGTAACACACTTGCATCGGTATAAAATTGTACAGCCTTCTCCCCAAAAAGCTGTGGGCCATAACTTGTATGTACCTCAGCAAGCAGCATTCTGCAGGAGATCCATTGCAAAGTAATGGCAGAGAAGGTGGAGCCAGCTGAGAACTGACTGATGTTCTAATGACAGGGCAGAACAAGGAAAGTGGGTGCTGAATGATGCCGTAGCTTGTGTCATTACCCATCTTGTATATTAAGATGGCAATAAGCCTGCCAGTGCTCATTTGCATTGGGGTACACAGGAAATATTGCCCAAGATACCTGCCATGCAGATGGGAATTCCAAAAGTGAAACACAAGGTGAAGGAGATAGTGTCCTATTTTGATATTGATGCAAAATGGATAGGTGCAGACTTAAGTTAAGACTGCCCCTCAGATATCCTGCCCCTTGATACAGTGCTGATGCTTCTATACTTTCTTACCCACACCATCTCTAAAATTACCGTGTACTCCTGGATTTGTTTCTTTCCACAGAGGTGTGAAAATAAGAAATTTGCATTGATCTCTTACATCTGAATGTTCAAGTTCTGACTGCATGTGCTTTTGGTGCTTGAGCAAGCAATGTGGAAGCCTCAGCCTGATATAGGCTATAAGTGCTTGGGCTTATGGCACCCAGGGTAAAACCTTGAAACAAAATAGGATGGTGCATTCATTTCCCACACTTTGTTACTTCACAGCCGAGTGCTTTAAGCTAATGTCAGACCTCACCCTCTGATGGTACCCTCGCACCAGATATTGAAGTCCTGGCTTTAATTTGCTTATATATCCCAGAGGTTTTGCTGCCACAGACACAGAGCTACCAGGCTACAGCCTGCTTTTCTCCCCAGTGTGCACTGTCAGGGGCAGTTTTTGAATGAGTTTCTGCTTTGCTCTTGCTCTTGCTGACTTTATATATGTGTGATCTTTTTTTTTCTATATAAGAACATAACTTTATCAGAGGAAGGTAGCCCAGTACCTCTCTAGTGTGACTCATCACATTTCTCCTTTGTGAGGCAGCTGTTGCTGTTCCAGAAAATCTGGCTCTGTACATCTGAAATGCATGAAGATACCAAGGCACAGGCTGGCACTACAGACTTCTGCAAACAGAGCTGTGCTTAGCTTTTCCTATGGACTGCACCTGGGCTTTTAGCATCTCTCAATTTACCCACCTCAAGGATAGCTCACATGGCTCAGGTGCCTGCCTATTACTGGGAATCACAACATTCCAGATGTGCTGCTGCACTACATCTCTGCAGGCTGAGTCATGTCTTTAAGTGTCTGAATGTCTCTCCACACAGGGCCCTATGCTCCAATTATTTCTGCTAGGCTCAAAATTATTACAATGATTGTCACAGAAGAAGAAGAGATCAAGTCCTGCAGACCACACACCTTATCAGATATCTGGGCAGTTTACCAAAAGGAAGCAAACAAAACTTTTAGACAACATCCATGTCACCATTTTGGACACTTAATTTACTCATATCTGAAGTCTGATATACTTCAGGTCACTGACCTCCTAAAACTTAAGAAAATTATTACCTGTACTACAGAAATGTTGCTGTCTTTCATATAATTGTGCCTTTTTGAGGAACATGTATTATATTAGTGATGAGGTGTAGAGAGTATTAGTGGAGTTTGTAATTAAAAACAGCAGAGATTACCAAATTCAGATAAATAAAACTTTAAGATAAGCTTCATAAGTACTAGCAGCATACAATATAAACAAGTCTTGTGGTAGGATATAATGACCACATTATCCTAATCAGCACAGTTGTATTCATCGTTAAAATTTAATTAAGGTTTTCCCTTTGCTTTGTGTAATTATTAGAGAACCTTCCTCTGAAGTCTAATTGCCCTATCATAAACAAACAGAAAAGAGAAAGCCTTTTTGTCCAACAAACAAGCTTTCTCTTTACAGCAAAAATATCACATAATAAAGATTTTTCAAAAAGGATTTGGTCTTCGAAAGGTATAATTAAGATGCTGGAAGGGAAGAAGCATCTGCTGTAGGCTTAAGAGATTCTGTGCAAGCTCAACATTTTTATAAAACACAAAGGGAAGAATATGACCATCACAAACAAGAGACACCCTAACTTCCATGACTCTCAGAGAAGAAATACGCTGACCTAGCACACAGGAGCTCCTCCCTACCCCCTCCCTGCTCCCCGCCCCTGACGAGACAGCAAAGTGGAATCTCTTTGTTGTTCCCAAATGCCAGCTATGCATCAGGGGGTGGATGCACCTCCCTTACACCCCATCAAACAGCACTCAACTCCTGCTTTAGACAAAAAAGACACTGGTGTGAAGAGTTTACCAGGGTTAAGTTTATGACTGTTTTTACCAACTGGAAAACAGCAGTCAGTCGAGGATATATTTTTTTTTCTTTGTCAAATATTAGAGTGAAATGAATGCAATGCACGATGGTTTTCTTTCTCTAGGAATTTCAGTGGATAAACATGTTCTTAGTCTACAGACACTGTACTGCTAGTTTTTCATGCTTTTCCACACTACGTTTTTGTCTTACAGTGGCAAACAACACTTTTTTGTTTTGCAGAGAAATAGATTAAAAAATTATGTTGATGCCTTGTTGTTATTCACAGTGGCAGGATTATGCAGTTTTCTACATTCATACTCTTGCAGAACACATGGAGTAGGATAATGAGTGTTTTGTGTGCAGAAAATGCAGAGGAGATGTCCATCAATAGCTGGAATTTTATGTGTTTCAAAATTATTTTTGCCTTTCTTGCTTACTAAAGCACTCAAATCTCATAAGTGCACTCTATTTCAGGAGATGCATTAGACCATACAATTATATAATTCATGTAATTGAATTATGTTTATGGTTGAAAGTGGTAGATCTAGCCAAAGTCACCTCTCTAGATATGGTGCTGGAGACTCCAGAAAGAAATTTTCTACTCTTCTGTGCAATCATTAGGAATTCACATGGTTGCTTTTAATTAATAATCAATAAAAGGTAATCCTTACAAATTGCATTTGCATAAAATCCTTAGACATGTCTCCTTGCTTCAAAAGGTATTTAGGATTGAACCTGTGTGTTGTGGTTTCCCCTCAGCCAGCAGCCAACCCCAGGCAGCTGCTGGCTCACTGCATCAGCACTGGGATCAGGGAGAAAACTGGGAGGGTAAAAACCAGGAAAAGTCTCAGGTTGAGAAGAAGACATGTGCCTTCCTCTGCCTGGCAGACCCTGGCACTTGTTTTTCTGCTCATAGGTTGATCCTGGGGAAACCACATAGTGTGAGCTCACTGATCATCCTAACTTTTGCATGCTGACCCTTAATGGCTTGAGAAATGCAATAATTATGTGCCTAAATATTTTTGTTTACAAAACATGGAAAAAGATGATTTGAAATGACAGAGGCATAGTAAGGATGGCTATATTAATGTTTGTGAGGGGGTGATGAGACCGCCCAGTGCCATACATGTGGCAACCATATGACCAGAGAGGAAAGCTTTCTGAATGAACATTTTGAAGTATAGCTTTGTAATTTAAGAAATACAAATGATATGCAGTACCATCATTACAAATCATCCATCTTTTAACCAAATTACTTTTTGCCAGGTTTCATAAGGTATTTATAGATAATAGATTTAAAGTTCGATTTTTTTTCAGATATAAAAATATAAGTTGATCTGCTTTATAAGAAGTGATACAGACTAATCAGTAACACTTTGCTGATTTACACACAGCAGTATCAGCTGTGGATAACCATGAGGATATTAGCTATATATCTGTCTGGGTGAACAAACTGAAGATAATGAGATCAATTTGGCTCAAAATAATGTTGCAATGCATATATTTAAGCATCCACTGAGTCTAGTCTGACTGGCCTTTTCCCACTATTTGGAAGACTATTGATTAAATTAATTGTTATTTAGAAATTTACAACTCATTATTTTAATAGACCTTAAGCTGGGTAAAAATATTAGACATGCTAAGCCACTGCTAATTTCCAAGACATTTCTCCAAGATAGACCAAAATATTATCTTTTTTCTCCAACATTTTTCCATTGCTATATGTTTCAGAATAATTTGTTTTTCAGGTAAGCTAAATACTAGAGAAGAAACTACATGAGTTTGCAGAGCTGTAAAAATATGTATTTCAAGCTGCCTGAAATGTGAAAATATTGAGCTACGTGACTGGATACAATAAAAAGTATAAAGGGGATAATCAGAGATGAGAACTTCCATACAAATACATCTTGAGTAGACTGAGAACCAGAATTTGTTACCATAAAACAGGAATGACTGAGTACAAAATGTAACAGAAGCCTCTGAAATGCTGAGTGACACTGAGGCTGCAGGTAGGAAGTGAAGATTCACGTTTAACACAACATAAAGAATTAACAACCACACAAACAAAGCTATCAGGCTTAAAGCTGAAAAAGGTGTGAAGAACAGTGGAACTTACCAGTACTAGTTATCTTAAATGACAAACATACTAATGTATGCCATATGAAAATGGAACAATTGGATACATTCCTCCAGCAGAGGGATTTACCGGGATGCCCATGCAGTACTGAGGGTTACATACAGTGGTCCATTTCCCTCCATCAGCAAGCTGACAACAAATAAAAGGAGGAAGAGCTTTGGTAGCTTTGATCCTCATAGTTCACATAGCAGATGTAACAGACCACAACCACTAACAGAACACAGAACTCAAGAGTGCCTGATGGCATTGCTGTATTCTTATCATTGAAGTACCCTGATATATTAATTTCTCAGAGAACACATGAAAAGACTTTGGACAATGAAGCTAGGCATTCCAGTTCTACAAACAGGTTAAGGCCTGTAGAAACATCTACAAATATGAATGTTTTAATATAACTAGAAAGTGTTGTACATTTCTGGCTGAATGTACAAGTAACAGAGTCATTGAATACATGACTTTTCAGTTTATTTTTGCATCTCCTTCTGAACACCAGGTTTTACACTTCCCACACTCTTTTGGGATCCTTTCAGTTCTTGTATGTGAGTATTTTGTTCCAGAGCAGCCATTGAAAACACACAACAAAAACCCATCCACATCTCTCTTTTGCCACAGAATGTTTCTGTATTAGTTGTGCAGGCACGCAAGCCCAGAAGGACTGAGCTTGAAAGGAGTGATTCTTGGCTCATATGAACTGAAAATACAAAGAAGCCTTTCAACTTAATTTAGGGAAGATACATATTTGACCTTGGAAGCTCTTTCTAAAAGTAATTCTTAGGGTGTGGTGCGGCTTATCTTTTGTTGTGTTTGCACAGTTTCTCATATAATGATAGCCCAACCTGTTTGAAGTCTTTAGTAAAAAATGATCAAACACAATACAATAATGATACTGGTCATTCATTGTGTCATGAAAGGTGTCATAGCTTCAAAAAAGATAGATGTTAATCCTTGCTAACTTATACCAGCTAAATACACATCTTGTTAAAAACCTGATAGATATCAGTACCGAGCTTTTAAAATGACGTTTTCTAATCCCAGCTACACCTGCAACAGAAATTTTACTTTTCTGAATTCAAACACGTGTGCAAGTTTGTATATGAAGTCATATTAGATCCTACTTGAATGTGCTGTAAATTTTACAGCCCTTCATAAAAATCCTGTTTACTTGAAATGGTTGTGGACCTGCCTTGTAGACAGATTGTAGAAGCCAGTTTAGAGTGACATGAGAGTGGGATGAAAAATAAAGACACAGAAAGAAACCCAACAACAACAACAACAAAAGGAGGAAAATTAACTTAAATGTCCCTTCCAAGTCCCTGCTTATATAGGCTGATCTGTGGAAAAATAAAATGACTCTATAGAAATAAAAGTTAAAAATCAATAGGTGTTGATTACCATATGTTAGAAAAGTAGAATCTATTAAATGAAAAAGGTAGACGGTAAGTGTGAAGATTTTTCAGAAATTAATAACCCTTCTCCCTAAAAGTCACCAAAGAAAGAAGAGGAAAGTATTTCACATAAGAATGAAGCCACAGGGTCTGTCAGGGATGCCACAAGGCAGCTGAAAGAACCTGCAAAGATGAGTGGTTAAAATAATTTCTCACTTGTTAATCAGCTTGCAGAAAGACTGAATTGAAGAAACATTGCAGCAATGGGGACATGTGAGGACTGGTGCAGTACTGACAGTAGAGGTAGATCATCATGTGAAAGATTCACCTTTGGATGCTGTAAGATTGTTTATCCTGAAATATGAACTGCTGTGTGATAGCACCCACACAGTTATTTCAGGTGCCATGAAACTAGTGATTCTGCTAGCGTGGAACAAACTTTCAATTGTTTGCATTCAATTATGGCACACTGCACAGCAGCACAAGTGAAAGATCTTTCCTTTTGTCTCTACCGTGTAGTGTGTGCACAGTAGGTATGGCATGCAAGTTGAGGCAAATTCTAAGTAAAAGAGTCTGAGCCAAGTGATTTGGTGTAATGATATGACTGTGCATTTGGATTAAAACCAATTTTTTATGGAGGAAGTTGCCAAAAAACTTTAATACATGCACACAGATGTTGCAGATGTGCCAATCCAGCCTTTGAATGTTCCAACCTAAGATTAACCCCATCTAAAGCGATCCATACTCATGTAAAGTCTGACAGTCCTGGCTGAATGGTACACTCAAAAGATAAAGTTGTTACTGTTGTTATTCTGATTTGTAATTTCTACTTTGCAAGAATTTTGTAAGCTTGCAGTGTGGCAGGTACTGGTAGGAAGACAGTTAATGGAAATGAAATGAAAATGAGAAGGAGTTGAGGGTGTGGGTCATTAAGAAGTTCAACATGTCTCAGCAATGCGCAGAAAGCCCAGCAATTGCAGAAAGCAATGTGTCACAGCCCAGAAAGCCAAACGTGTCCTGGGCTGCATCCAGAGCAGCGTGGGCAGCAGGGGAGGGAGGGGATTCTGCCCCTCTGCTCTGCTCTGCTCTGCTCTGCTCTCTGGTGAGACCCCACTGCAGTGCTGTGTCCAGTTCTGGGGTCGAGGCACAGGAAGGACATGGGCCTCCTGAAATGAATCCAGAGGAGCCCATGAGGGAGATAAGGGAGCTGGACCACCTTCATGAGACAGGATGAGAGAGTTGGCACTGTTCAGCCTGGAGAAGATGGGGCTCCAGGCAGGACTCATGGCACCTTCCAGTGCCTAAATGGGGTCTACAGGAAGGCTGGAGAGGGACTTTTTACAGTGGGGTGCAGTGACAGGAGAAGGGGGAATGGCTTTAAGCTGAAGGAGGTAGATTTAGATTAGCTATTAGGAAGAAATTCTTTACTGTGGGGATGGTGAGGGGATGTGAGGTTTTCCAGAGAAGTGGTGGGTGCCCCTGCACTGCAAGAGTGCAGGGCCAGATTTGACAGGGCTTTGAGGGACCTAGTCTAGTGAGAGATGTCCCTGCCTAAATAGTCCTGTCCAACCCAAATAATCCCATGAGTCTATGACTCTGTGAAATCCTATTTGCATTAGTAAAACACAGAAGCAAGCTCTCCATCATGGCATGAAGCTTGTTCAGAGCCACACGCTTATGAAGTTTCCCTATGTAAATAACAGAATAAAATGATGCCATGGGTTAACGTAAAATAAAGCAGAGCATTTACATGGCAATGGATGCCTAATGTGTAATTACCTGCTAGCTTAACCATTAACTTATATCCCTGCAGAGAATGGACATGTTTTAATAAATTTTCACTCTTCATGGGTTACATCAAAAGTGCATATTTTTAAAGGTGGCTGATTTAAATTGGATCTCTAATCCCTTTTTAACTTTCTGAAGGAAAGTGTGTTTCTCTGTCCTTTTTGTATGTCAGGTGTTGAGTTTTTTGTGCATTTGTATATAAATGTGTGATAGCACTTCCCTCATATTTTGATGATAAAACTGTTGCAGCAAGTACTGTAGTATAAGGGAGAGCATCTGAAGTCTTATGCAGTCCTGGTTTATCCGGTCCTTTGCTTAGCAGAGAGGTGCCTGGAGTGTGGAAGAAGAGTTAGTGGTAACAAAAAGCCAAAACAGAACAAAAGAAAACAAAAAGCTTTAGTGAAAAGAGCAAAAGAAGACTTTTTGAAACCTTTGTTTGAGTGTGTATGCCTGCATGTGTGGCTTTCCTGTGTTGACCATCAACATAAGTGGAGGTGAGTCGAAAATGACAGCTAAGTTATATTTAAACTAAAACAGCTCCTTTTAGTTTCAGCATCCCTTTGACAGCGAGGAATTTGTTTAATCTAGCTTACATCTGAATGGTTTGCTGAACTGTAGAATAAGCCAACATTCTCAAGCACATGGACACATAATGGAGCTTAAGAACTGTTAGCCCAGCTAATATCAGCAAGCACACGCCCCACAGCTACATTCTTTTTTACTCACACAGTCCTCTATCTGCCATCTGTTCAATACAGCAATACAGCATGGAATAAACCCCTTTTGATGTGCCTTAACACTATCCCTGAATGAGCATTAAAAAAAACCCCAGTGAAACAAAAAAGCAAAACAAAACACAGCAAAAAAGATGGAATATTAAAGTGAAACTGTAACACAGTGTGAATAGCAATTTATTGATCTCAGTGGTTAGGATTGTGAAATCTTTTTGGCACCACTGGCTGAACTCTGATGAATGGAGTGCATGTGTTTGCCCCTGAAAACTAGTATAATTTATGATTTTGTTCTACTGTGTTTTAAGAGAAGAAATTTGATTTAAAAAACCTCTTATTAAGACCTGTGTATACTTATGCTGCCACTGACAAACCCAGTAAATAACTATTATTTACATTGTTTTGTCTATTTGCTCAGTTGAAAACTGATGAGAATATATTTTTTCTCATGCTTTTTTCTCAAAGGTTAAATGACAGCACTCTCTTTTACTTCAGTGGCACCAACAAGTCTATAGGTATAAACTTTTAGAGCAAATATATTTTCAATAAGTAGGGATGAAGTTAGCTGCAAAATAATATTTCATGTCCTAAGTGTGTTAGGACTTGGAGTAGGCTGCTGTGATGTTTGATACTGTGAAAGAGATCTACACTGTCACCATGTTTATTACAAACTCAGTTGAATTGTAATGCAAATTCTACTGAGACATTAAGAATGATCCATTTCTATACCAAAGGGGTCTCAGCATTTTTTTATATTTTTATTTATTTATTTAAATTTTTTTTNTTGGGAGATCCTTAACAGCATTCTTGATTGAGCCATTAAAAATCTTAGCTAAATGTCTCATTATTAAGTTTCGTTGTTGGAACAGAGCACTTTGCCATGAACAAGGACACAGAGTAACAGAGAGCTCGTCTAAATTAGTGTTGCATTTTCCAGTCATTTTGGTAATGAAAATTGTGTGGGAGTAGGGGATAAGGAGATTGATGAACTTGCTTTGTAAAGGGAATAAATTGTACTATTGTGCAGTGAGTTTGAGATGGGTGCAGCCCAAGAGGCTGATTCCTTTGTGTTGGAACAGAATGTGATATCTCAAACACTTCAAAATATTGCTTCACAGAGTATGAGAAGAATCCGAATAAACACCCTTGTTGTGCTTTGATGAACTTTCTTTGTGATATATATATACATCCTTTGACTTGCAACATTTAAGATGTTTCTACAAACCTTAAGTCTGAAATCTGCAAAAGCCCAGCATGGTTGGTCTTGAGATCACTGTGATGGGCTGTTAAGAGAAAGCAGAGTTAACAACTTGGGGTGAAACCCATGCAATAGTTTGGGCTGTTCCTGTGTGGAGGAACTGGCTGTTTCATGGGTATAGAAGCACAGAGATATGGAAAGAGTATTGTTTCACAGAAAAATTATTGACTGGGAAAAATAATATACTGTGTTATTTGTAATTTTAAGTATGTTTTAAATCAGTCAGGATAGTTTGATTTGCCTGACATGGTTGGCAGATCTGTTTTAGGGTCAATTTTATGAAATCGATCAATTTTAGGAAACTGTCCTGTGTCGTAGAAAGAGGCTGAAGATTTTGTTTCAACTGTGGCCACTGCTCAGTGTTCAGCAGTGGTAAGTCTACACCTCCATCCCTGTATGGTTCTGGGTAAGCCAGTGGATTCTCTGCTTTGATCTTCACAGTGAGAAGTAGTTTAAGAATATTTATACGCACTAAGAAAGGGTTTGGATCCTGGCTCAGCATTTATCCATTAAGAGCTTTAAGCTTTGTAACAAACCTATAGAAAATGTTAGATTCTGAAAACATAATTCTGTTTATATTTTCTTTACTTTTTTTTTTTAAAATTGATCTAGTTAGATTCAGGTAGGTTTGGGGGCATATTTTACAGATAGTTTCAAACATGTGTAATGGCTTTCAATGATACCCTTTGTGATTTGTGACCAGCTACAGACACAGTCAACTGATTGCATCAGAGATTTTAAATTTTGTTTATTAATAATTTTTTTTTTTTAATATCTCTTACACGGTCTATCAATGCTTATATCAGTTCACTCTACTGTTATTCTACACTTCTGCAGCAAGACTGTAAAGAAGACGAATAAAAATCAATTTAAATAATATCGTCATTGTGTGCAATGAGATCTTATTTCGTTAGAAGACAGAAATAAGATTGGTCAAAACCATGATGCAAATACAGCTTGTGCATCACACAATGAGGGATCATTGCAGTTGTAAATATCATGAAGAGTCTTCAGACTTTGCAGAATATTCTGCACTTCCTGTCTGGGGTTGGTGAGGCACACACAAGAGACGTTGAAAACCAAAAATCCCTTCAGTTTATTGAGGGTTGATAATACAGACAAGTTTTTTCTTCTGTAGATTTTTAACAGAAAATAATTTCTAAGTAGTAAGCAAATTAAATATAAATTATTATATATTCTTTTGATAGGTTGTATTCAAGTGTTTACCCAGTCAAGCCACTATGTCAACATCTCATGATTTGTTTGATCAGTCACAGCCAGGCAACACACATAGAGGAAACACTGACTGCCAAGTATACAGAAGCTTTCATGAGGTACATTTTCAGAATAAATTAGAATAATGAATATGTTAATGGGGATGATGATCTGCTCAGCAATATTCAACAGTCAGGAAAAGAGGCAAATTCGTCTGCTAAATTATTCATTGCAAATTATTCGCTTAACTCTAATAGTTTTGGATAGTGCTTATCTGATCTAGAAGGGGAACAGCGAAAAGCCATGGCAATAGGAAGGAAGGCGGAGAAAACCAATATTACTGCTATTTATTTGGTTCACAAGTGTCTCTCCCTAGAAGGCCACAATGTGCCTCTTTGCAGGAGACCACCAGCTGACTCTAATCAGTAAAGGATTTTGCTGTGGCTAGCAATGGAAAAAATCCCTCACTCTAGAGGGTCATATCTGATATTTGTTTTCCTTGTTTTAGGTTGGAAGCTCTATTTTCCCTCATCCCTGTGTTAAATGAAAATCAAGTTGTTTACCAATGTTTTGTCCTTTCCCTCCCTCTCCTCCCAGGCTTCAAGCTTGAGACAAAAGATTCCCTCTACTACTACCACAACTATTCTTGGTCAGGAACCAGGAAAACAAATCATAGAATTGTTATGGTTGAAAAAGACCTAGAAGTTCATTGAGTTCACCTGTTCACCCAGCACTGCTGTGTTCACTAAGCCACACCCCAAAATTCCAGGTCCACCACTTCCCTGGGCAGTCCAATGCCTGACCACCCTTTCAGTGAAGGAATTTTTTTCCTAAGTCAGCCTAAACCTTATCTGGAGCTGTCTTGTTTCATGTCTCAAAAGAAAAGAAAAGAAAGAGCAAAATGTTTTCCAACCAGTAAAATACCTATAGATCTAGTAATTTTGACAGACATGAGAATGATCTCAGAGTTAATTAATACAGGGACTGCCTGAGACAGACTTGTACTTGAACTGATGGACAGAAAGATAGGTACACACATGGTCTGCTGCCTGCAGTTTCTTTTTCTCCTGCCTGTGAAGCAACAACCCCATGCACTTCACTCAGACCCACCACATTAAATGTATTCTGGCTTCCTTTCCTCAGAAAATTTATTTTACATTTTCGTTCCTGCTGTCCACAATGCAAGGCAAGAACTCTCTGTTTTCCTCTCATTATAACTCCTAACAAATTGCTGCCTGCTTTCCCTATTCCTTTCATCCCTCCCAGTGCCTGCTAGGGACTTCAGTACAGTATGCCACTTTCACCTCCACAGCTGCTGACTTGGGTTGAATATGGCTTTCCAAGCACAGTTGTGTCATTCTGCCCAGTGACTCAAATATAAACAATTTCAGAGACCTAAGAAATTTAACCTGATGGTGTTCACAGTTTCCAGCACAAGGACTTTGCAGCACTATCTAGACAAATGCTCTGAAAACTTAATTAAGTTTCTCAGATTCACAAGCTGAGGGAGAGGGACTTCCAGGATCTCCAAGAAAGAAGGTGCCTGCTCTGTACTGAGGTGTGCACATCTCCAGGCTGATGACTATCTTTCAGCATATGGGCTGAACAATATTTCAAGGCTTTATTGTCACGATGCTGTTGTCAAATGAGTCAGTGGTACACCAGGAAGCTCACAGAGCATTAAAGTTGTAGTGCTCTCCTTAGCCATCATAATATATTGCATGTCAGGCAGGCTAAACAACCCAGGGTAAGCTGGAAATATTAAAAAGGTACCAGTGGACAAGAAGCTTATTTCTATGTTCAAGCACAGGGCTTTGTGGTCTTTAGTGACTTAAGTGGCCTTGAGAAATGTCTAAACTACAATTTCTTCCAAGATCATACTTCCCTGGAGTACATAGGTCTAAAATTGCTGTTCTCCAGTTTAATTATGCTTATTAAGTCCCAGTTAATTTCCTGTTTTCTGCACAAATGACACAAAGCATTATTTGGTTATACAGTAGTCTGCTTAATGATTCTTTTTCTCCACTTCCAGACTCAAATAACAAATATTTGCCTTTAGCCAATAATTGAAGCTCTGTTTATGGTGCTGACATGAATGCATGAATACAGTACTACATGTTCGCAAATATATATATCCAACATAGAAATATACATGCATATATATATATATATATCTATATATATATA
>VWZP01009758.1:513745-576250 GCA_013396995.1 Dicaeum eximium
CAAAGCAAAAGCTGCTCAATACTTGTTACTGTCAGATATAAATTCAAAACAAATCAATTAATGTTTCGTATAGCTGTTTTCAGTGTTTGCATTTAGGTGGAAACTCTTCTTTGTATTATGCTTAACACAGACTGTGCATATTTAACACAGATTATGCACAGAGAATTATTTATGTGTCAGTAGCCTGAACAGAAAAAAGAATGATGTTCAAGATCTAGAAGTAGTGGATGAGATCTATTTTCTGTATAGGTGATTTGAATCCTTAGAATCTCAAGATTAGATACTTTATTTCCAGTTTATATCTTCATTTGTTTTGTAATAAAACCAGTTTAAATTATTTTGGGACTTGGAAATCTAAGCCATTAAAGCATTAGTAATGTCTGGTTTTTGTTGTGCAGATCATGGAAATTTTGCAAATAGCTGGAATATATAAAAGAGACACAGCATGGTTATGAACAGCACTGTTGTGACTTGCATATAAAGTATGAATGTAAGATGTTCTTTTAGTGCTGTGAGAAAAATTAATTAAACTAGGCCAAACCATTCTATTGCAGAATAATGCTGTTTATTTTTCATTTTCTTGTGCTTACAATAGCCTGCTTAAATGTATATTTTTTATGCAGTAACACAAATACATAACACAAATAATTAACAAAAGCTATAAAACTAATTTCTAGTTAACTTTTAGCTCTGGTGGCTTGTAAGTTTGCTCTGTTTTTCTGACAGGACTTTGAAAGGTACAAGTCACCATAAATGCAAACATTAATTTTTTAATGTATCATTAAACTAAAAATGTGGCACAACAGAGAAAAGGAGGAAAAAAGGTAGGTTGGGAGTCAACAAATAATTGATATTTTTCTTTCTCCAGAAAAAAGTTAGAAGAGAGAAATTTGTCATGATTCTGAACATAATATGGTACTGACACCTGTGAGTCCTAAAATGCAGTTATTGCTCATTACCTAAATGGTTTGCTATATACTGTGTGTGCTAAAGAGAAATCCATAAACATCAGAGGTAAATCAGTAACAAGTCTTTCTTCTTTGTACAAAAAACTCCCCAAATGAATCTATATTTCTTTACCTACTGGTGTGGAATAGGTCTAAATAAAGCAAATTCATTGCTTCCAATGAAAGCTGCATCGCAGCAATGAAAGAACATGATTTCAGATGTCAGAGTTAATGTCTTCTATGTCTGTACTTTAGAAATAAGTAATAAGTATGGCAGGTTCTAAAACTAGCCCTACAAAACCAGTAATTGACTTGCAGGTTGCAGGAGAAAAAATGATTTGTGGGTGAAACTATGTAAGTGGAATCAGAGCATCAAACAAATATTGTCCTCAGGTTTTGTAATGCTAAATCTTCCCCTGTAGGAGAGACTTCTGAAGGGCTGCTGTACAAGGCAACCCAATCTGTTGCACTACTGCAAAGTAGAAACCAGGCTGGCAAGCTTCCTTTGGTTAAATAAATAAAGCAAACACCCCCTTTCTCCCTGCCTTTATACCTCTCTTAAGCAATAAACAGTTGGTTTAAACTAACTCAGATCTACTAGAATCATCAGTACTTTAGATCAGAGGGAGTTCTGCCTCCAATGTCTTCACTGATGTTTTTATGTCCATTTAGTTCTCCCGATGTGAATTTAATGCCCAGAGTGCCTGAATCTCCTGTGCTTTTCCATCTTCAGAGCTGCCATCATGTCAATAGACTAATTTAGACTGAGAGGAGTTCTGTGTATTATTCTTAATGTACTTTCACAGTGTGCAGGTAATTGCTCCTTTGGAGCTGATAATGCATTTTTATTGCCTAAAAAACAATTTGCTGTACAGTGTGGTAATATAATCATTGGTTTATGTTGTGAATACATGTCATATATAGTGGGCCAAATTACCAGTTAGAGTTTGTATCCATGTGCAATAAAAGTAAAGCCAGAGAAGTAAAAGGAGTCCACCTCATAGCCCAAATACCAAATTTAGAACCACCTGGGGCTGTTTAGCCTGGAGAAAAGGAGCCTAATGGGAGATTATCACTCGCTACAACTCCCTGAAAGGAGGCTGCAGCCAGCTGAGGGTCAGCCTCTTCTCCCAGATAACAAGTGACAGGTCAAGACAAAATGGCCTCAGGGTACACCAGTGGAGGTTTAGACTAGATATAAGGGAAAAATTCTTCATGAAGACGGTTATAAAGCATTGGAACAGAATGCTCATGGAAATGATGGAGTCACCATGCCTGGAAGTGTTTAAAAAAAAAAGTGGATATGGCACTTGACAACATGGTGATGAACATGTTAGGTGGTGGTAGTGCACAGCTAGGCTTGGTGATCTTAGAGGCTTTAGAAACCTTAGTGATTCTTGTTCTGTGATTTGGGCCCTTATATCTTACTGGATTCTGCACAAAAGGTGTCGTGCACTGTGTGCCTCATTGCCAAGTGGATGCCCTGGTGCCTGGGCAGGGAGGGGTGCACCAGGGGATGAACCACCTCCATCTGCCTCTTCTGCAGGGCTGGTTAGAGCTTCTTAGGTCATGTCTCACTTGGTCAAGGTTAGAGCTTCTTAGGTCATGTCTCACGTGGTCAAGGCCTGAGATAAGTAAAGGATGTATCTGAGCATGAGAACAAAGTAGTGAGGATGGCCTGGAACAGCCTGGAAGATTACCTAAAACTTGAGTGCTGAGGAGCATCAGAGTCGCCTCCAGGACTATGTGTGCCAGTATCATCACCTGGATGCTGAATGTGATGCCTGTGGCTCCATGCTTAGGCCTTCCTCCAGATACCGTTCATTGGATAAATAAGGAATGACATATGAATGCTTCAGAGGAAAATAAAGACCAAAGAAAATGATGGAAAATGTGTTAGATCATCTGAAGGTCTGAACAGACGCAGATCACTGGTAAATGATTTCCAGCTTGAACTGAGCAGACCAGGGGATGGATTCATCCTCTGGTCCATTATGCTTGGGAATGAAGTGGGAAATCACACGTTCAAAGCAAGAAGCTCTGCCCCATTCAGGGCTGGCAGTGGGTGCCAGGGAAGCAAATCTTCATGTCTTAGCCTCATCAACAAAGCAAGTGAGTACTCTGAAAAATCCATTGTCTTTCTTTTTCCTGATACTAGAGGAAATAAGAGGGCATGAGAGGAAACCTGTGTATCTGCAATGGATTTTTAAAAATATTAAATTTATCAAGGAATAAGTGTATGCTTTATTTGATCTATAAATGAAATGTGTTTGATTATCATTAATTGTCTGCTCAGAAAATAGAATTTTATCATAGCAAGACTGTTATATTACAATATCAAACAAAGAAACCTAAGGAATAAGCAGCCTTAGGAAACATAAAATAAATAAACAGCAGTAGATTGCCCTAGGCACATGCTTTTACTAATTTTGGTTTGTTGTTGTTCATGTCAGTTAGGTTCAATAAACCAGCTTTCTGGTAATGATTTGCTTTCTTGTGTGACACTTCAAGAACCAGCTGACAGTTTTCTGTGTTGTCATTAGGTTTTCCAGCTCCATATGGGTGTGTAAGGTCCAACTTGCCTAATTCTCTTAGATTTCTTACAGTTAGTTTCAAAAGATGCTTGGAACAAAGCCAACAGCAGAACCCTCTACATGTAAGTGTTACTTCTGTGTTTTGCCTCACAAAATGTTCAAAGGGAAGTTGAAAATGTTGCCTGCTTCACCAGTTTGCAAAAATATGCTAATTATTGCTAGCTAAAGTGTGACAAAAATACCAGACAGACAAAAAAAAAAAAAAGACAGAGAGAGAGGGGAATAAAAAGAAAAAAGAAAAAGAGAGAGAGAAAAATAAAAACCTGCATTCCAATGTTTCTTTCTCTGGGGATCAAGAAATACCCTTAGAGTATTAGGTATTAAGAAGGGAAGGCTGTTCCTGGTCCTTTAAAAGTGCACTTTCTTGGAAGACACTGTAGGAAGCTGATTTCATTCTTGACAAATTCCTGTTCTAGCCACTCCGTTCCAGCCACTTTTTTCTCCCTGTATCAGCTATGTAAAGAAACTGTAAGGCCAACAGGAGTTTTCCAGACCTCTCAGTGCAGCCATTAAAATATAGTTGACCATAAGAGTGAGTAACTGGACAGCCAGGACCCCTATAAGTGTTCTGAATATGTCCATGTCTCTCACCCAAAAGCATGCTCTTATCTGTACTTTGTCTGGACACAAACTTTCACCAGAATAGATTTACATTCCTGTCCTCAAATTTGCAACAGTGTTTGCATTTACCTGCAAAAGGAAAAGGAAAAAAAAAAAAAGAAAAGGAATGACAAGAAAAGGAAGAAGGCCTGTGAAGCCATCAGTTGATTAAGGAAATAAGCAGGGAATGCTTATTCACTCTCCAGCAATACAGGGACTGGGGTGCATGATGACTTTTTGTAGCAATGTGTTTAACATGAACTCTTCATGGTTAGAGGGGGATATTTTCAGGCACACAACATTGTGGGGTTGGAAAAAAAGGTAATCTGCACAGACAAGGTCATGGTGGGTGGGTTTATTAATGACAGCTGCATACAACATTTCTGCTGAGGTAATCATTCACCTGCTGTTGGCTGGATGCTTTTTCAAGTGAGTTAAAATTAGCTATCTTAGGTGAGACTAGTGCCACAGTAAATTTTAAAGATCTTCTCAGGATCAATAGGGAAGTGCAACTGAATGAAAGATAATGTCATGCATTGTAATAGAAATAAACTGTCCATCATATTCACAATTTGGAAAAAATGTGCGTGCCACCATGCATGACATTAAATTAAAGAAAATCTGAAGCAATGAGGGGAAAAAAACAGCAGAAAGCAAGATGTGGTCTTGTGCATTTTCAGTGCACACAGAATATTTCAGGTAGAGTGGACTGTTCTGGCCAGCTATCTCAGACAATACCGTACTAGCTAACAAGAGAATCTAGAAAGAGTCTAGAAAATGATAATGAAAATGGTTATGACAGAGAAAATTCTCACTGAATTTGTAAAGACTGTTTAGCTCAGGAAGAAAAGACATAAAAGAGGACATAGTAGACCTATGTATAATGGAATTAATGGAAAAGGCTGTCCTGCAACTCCAGTTCACCCGAAATTAATAAGAATACTCAGAAGATGGTTAGTTCTAAGTTCAGAAGAGCTATTTTTTCCTTCCAGTGTTGCTTAGCCCACCTGATTGGGAACAACCATACGTTCAGTCAGAGGAAGAGAAAAGGATACAGATTACATACTGAGTAAATCAGGAGAGAGAGAGTATTATCAAATCAACATGTGTTTTATTTTTTCATGTGTCCTCTTTCCAGTTCTGTGTGATGATGTCAGTAGAAGCAACCACTTTAAAGATCTGAACCTGCAGCACTGAAAGGAACAACCTTTTTAGGATGTTTCTCCCTAGCTGACTGCTTAATAGGAAATTAGGTTGTCAAGGACAACAGAAGCCAACTTAATCAGTATGCAGCATTTTTTCCCAAAAGTAGGGACTGTGATGCTCAGAAAGACTGAAGAGGATGATAAAGACAGACAGTTCTCAAATTTGGGTTGTATGGCTAGTAAACTTAATATTTTATTGGTTTAGAGGCTTTAGTTTTTTTTCAGCTTCTCTTTTCAAGGCTTGCAGAAAGAACCAAGTCAAATTTTTAGCTTATGGTTCCCCCATCCACTAGGACAAAGTTGCTTCATTATTCAACCTTAACAGATTTCTTATAGAAAATTTTCTACTTCTGCCTCTTCCAAATTTTTATTGTAAAGAAACTTTTTGAGAGGATCAAAATAATTTATCTTAGAAATAGATGGCTGAATTTCCTCCCTCGAAAATGTAACTGACAACCTGCTTTGGACTTGGAGATAGCCTATACCTTGATAACATTTCACTTTGTCTCCTTCTTTTTTGTATCTTATTTTACATAATCTAATATTAAAAAAATTAGCTTTTGGATTGTTGGTGATTAATTTCAGCATTTTCTCATTAGTAACACTGTTTATTTCTGATTCTCATTAACCTGTGAGATAACAGCTTTTGAAACATCATTGTAAGAATCAAAGCAAGTTCTAATAAGACCTAATAAGGCGAATGGAGTGTCACACATTATCTCTCAGTGTGTTTGTATGTTAGTGGATTGATAACTTCCTGCCCAGATTCAGTTGCAGATACACAAGCTTTTTCACTTGATTATATCATACCTCTGCTCACAGAGAGGACAGGAATATTAGCCAGAGAGGAATGAATTTGTTATGAAATAAAATATCATATATACATTTAGCAGAGAGGACCTTCCTCAGGAGAGATACAAGTATTTAAAGCAGTTATTTTGTAAAAGCAAACACTTCACGCTTGCGTCTGTCAGCAGTTTGGCGGGTTCAGTCTATTGAAGGCTTTGGATTTAAATTAACACTGTGCATAAGGAAGCACAAAGAGCTAAACTTTATACACAGCAAAATGAGAGAGTCACATTTAAAGCTCCTAATGACATCTGGTTCTGATCAGCTTCACAGCATTGAAACACTCTTAGGGCTCTGTCACAGAGCTCACTGATTACCTTGAGAGAAACCTGAGTCCACCAAAGCTGGTAGTTTAGTGTTCCTGTGCTATCTACAGGAAAAATAACCCCTGCCTCTATAATGCAGTCATGAAGCTCAAGCACCATTTTTATTCACACAGGTGACCAGTACACTGTGAAGATCTCTTCAGAAATACCTTATTTGTAAGGTATTTAGTCAGACTAAAGGTACTTAGTCTGAGAGAAAAAGGATGAGGATGGCCTGTGGTTTTTGACATATTGACATGTCATGGTTTCACCCCAGCCAGCATCCAAACTCCAGGCACCCACTCGCTGATAGCCCACCAGTGGGATTGGGGAGAGAATTGCAAGGGTGAAAGCTGGAAAACTCATGGCTTGAGATAAAGGCAAGCTAATAGGGAAAGCAAAAGTTGCACACACAATGAGAGCAAAACAAGTAATCAAATCAGTGCTTCCCACGGGCAGGCAGGTGTCCAGCCATGTCCAGGAGAGCAGGGCCCCATCAGACATGACAGTGACTTGGGAAGACACACACCATCACTCCAAACATCCTCACTTTCCTCTTTCTTCCCTCCACTATGCACTGAGCATGATAGTCTGGAAATCCCTTTGGTCAGCTGGGGTCACCTGTCCCAGCTGTGTCTCCTCCCAACCTCTCATGCACTCCCAACTCCCTCACCAGTTTGTGGAAGTACAAACAGCAGAAAAGGCCTTGGCTCTGTGTGAGCCCTGCTCAGCAATAGCAAAAACATCTCTGTGTTATCAACCCTGTGTTCAGCACAAATCCAAAACACAGCCTTATACCAGCCACTCTGAATAAAATTGACTCTACCTCAGCCAAAATCAGCACATAGGATCTTTCAGTTCATTGCCAAGGATTCACCTGGTTAGTTCACTTGAGAGAGTTACAAGAGAAATGGAATAGCAGATAAAGTTGCATGCTAAATTAATGGCATATAGTGGACAAATTAATTACAGATAAGCATTTCTGAAAATGTATCATTCATGGCAATAACATTCTTATGCCCATGAATCACATTCTTTTTAGGACATTCTAAGTGCCATTGTATTTGCTGCCCACCTATCTTCTATATTTTCTTCTCCCTTTCCTTAGCTGTCCTCACAAACTGCTGAAAAGATGAGACAAGGTACATATTAGAAAACTTAGTTTGCTGGCATTAGGCCCCAGGCAGTGCTCTAGTGGTCCTAGTTCAGTGAAATCAAAACTTTTGCTTTGATGACACTAAACGCCTACAACTGCATCTTTCAAGCCATGAACTTACTAGAATTTATTGCTTCCCAGGTATCAACAGATAGCTCCAGAACCAACAAATACTAGGCAATGGGAGGAGGGATGAAGGAAGGTTATTAACTTTGAAAAGAGGCAAAGACAATTTGGTAACTATGTTAGAAGGGAAATAAAGGGAGAGAGAGAGATCGGAAAGGCAATGAGGTAGAAGAGAGATTAGGAAAGAGAGATAGGATAGATAGGAGAGATAGGATAGGAAAGAAAGGTAGGATAAAGATTGAAAACTTTTGTTGTTGGAAGTACGTGCTTGCAGATGCTCATGTTCCAAATTATCACCTCTCTGCCTCATGATTATACATAACTGTCTCTGTTCAAAGGTAAATTTCCCCCCTTTCTACAGTGTGGGTAAAATGCTTTCATCTGTTTCTGATTTTTGCCTTTGTGAAAATGTTACATGTTTCAATAAAGAAAGAAAAAAAGTTGTTTCAACACTTTTTTTTTCCTCCTTAGCATAATTTAGAAATGACAAAACTTTGGTACATGAAGCTCAGGTACATGCCACTAGTCCCCTGTGAATAGTACATATTTTTGCTAGGTTGTATTAGAGTTGATTGTAAAATAATGAAGTTATGAACAATTTAAAGCATGCCCCAGAGCAAATGCAGTAGGAAATTCCATCAGTGTTTAAATGGAGTTGTTAACCAGAGATGCACATGTGCATAAAGCTGATTCTCTGTGTAACTCAAAACTAAAGCTACAACAAAGGTAACTTTTCTACAAATATTCAGCTGTTATTTTGGATTACCTCAGTAGGCTTTTTTCCTGTCTTGCTATGCACCTGCCCCTCAATGAGTTTTTGATGGAAACCAAAGAGATCTTTTGACATTGTCTGCCACACATGACACAACGAGCTGCCCTGGAATGAATAGTGAGTAACCACCGGTGAGGCCAGGCACATGAGCCTGGCCCAGGCTCTCTGGGAACTTCCAGCTATGTCTTCTCCCTGTGCTTTAGTAGAGTTAAACCTAAATATACATGACTACGAAAAAAAAATTACTGGTTTTGTATAAATAAAGCAAAAATATTCATTTTCAGCTAACATTTTTAACAGAACTACACTGCTGAAAGCTTAGTTTTATGTTCTATAGGTTCAATCTCATTTCCTTTGAAATCAAGGACTGAATTGAGGCCCAAATTGATATGCTGAAAATAGCTACAAGGCTGTAAATATTTCATGAGGTGAATAAACTGTGATTTCCTTCTAATAATTTATCTTGATATGAATAAAAAACCATTGGGAAAAAATAAGCTCATTTTGAAAAACGAGCGTATCTATTTCCTGGCACAAAACTTCTCTTGCCTACACACGTACAGCTGAGCTACTTCGTACTGCAAGCTATTTAAGATTTTATAAGCTAATCGAGTTTGAGTCTGTTTTTAACAAGATGGACAACTTCCAAAGAAAACCCAGGTGCTGCAGGACATGATGTTGATGAAACGGTAGGTGGGAAGTTTCTCTGCACTACACCATAGGCCAGCCTTAACCCAAACATATGCCTAACTTTAGGCAGCAAGTATTCCCACTGAAATGAATGGGTTTATTCACGTGCTTAAATTTAAAAAGGTGCATAGGTGATTTTCTGGATTGGGGTCTGAATCCTTGGAAAGGTGTCTGCTGCAGGAGATGTGTGTTAGGAGAGGCTGGGAAAGAGGGCCCTCACCATGCACAATAATCACTTGTGTTTATGTGACATGTTTTGTAAAGAGAGGGTAAGTAATACCACTTGAGTAACCACTCTGTTATCTAGAAATTATTGTGCTAATGACCTATCATAACACTGGTGTATGGTGCTTGTACTAATAAAGAGTTACATAAGGGTTAAGCCTATGAGATTGTCATGGAAGAAAGTTTTTCCATTAATATATTTGAAGTTAAGTACAAGTGGACATTTCCTCTCTGTTTTTTTGGGTTTTTTTTTTACTTCTTCTTGAACATTGCACTATGACTTGCCCAGGCTTTGAAAATTCCCCATGTATTTTTGCAGGGAAGAACAGATATGGCATCTAGATTTTTTTAAATTTCTGGTAAAGTTCTAGGTATGGATAAAAATCGAATGCAGCATTCTTTTTCATGTTATGACAAGACTTGCTGAGGCCAACTGTGCCTGTGGACTGAACAGTAAATCAGTATTGAAATTTATAGAATTAATTATAAAATTTATATAATAAAATGTATAGAACAACACTACAAGCTACGGTATGATGGTAGGGGCAATGTATTTGTTACAACTGATATTAACACAATCAAGCAATATAAACTTCTACTGTCTTATTAAGAAAATAAATTGTAGCAAATATTTTTACTTATTTTTCCAAATAATTATTTTTCAACTATCCTGGAAGAGCATTAGCTAAGAATTTTTAAAAATTATTTTCTGCCCTTGCTCTGTGTGTTTTTGATTATAATGCATTTTTACTTGGCAACAACCACAGCTTAAAATTGTATTTTATGTATGTAATTTTATATTAGTTAGAAGAAGAAAACCCAGGAGTGCACTTTTCAGGGCATCTATTTTTTACTGTTAATTGAGATGTGTGCAATTGGAATGCATCTAACATATGAAAAGATTTATTTGAAAAGATTAAGCTTTAATTACAAATGATGCAAGAAAACTCACCATGTGGAGTATTTGCAAAAGAAAGCAAACTGCTGCTTAGCATGGTGGCAAAACAGCCTGAGACAATAAGTAATGTTAATTGATTTGCCATGTTGGATACACTAGAGCATACAGACCAGGGTTTGTATGCTTGAGTCATAGCACACAGAGAACAGAGACAACAAAAACACCCAGCATTTTGACTTTGGCTTTAATAGGGTTTCTTGATCATGTAGCACAAGCAATGATAAGCCTGATTAAATGACTTTATTTCATTGGGATCTTTAAATAGCTGGCTAGGCAATTTGTGGCTTAACCCGCTCACCTGTCACCTTTGTGTTACCATGGCAGTAAATTACACACTGGAATGACATTTCACATTCTTTTAATTCTTTGCGATTTGCAATCAAGACAGCTCTATGAGTATGCTTTATTTTAAGATCCCTTGAAAATAACAGAAGTGTAAATACTATCTTCCCAGCACCTCTAAATCATAGTATCCTATGTGTTGGTTACGTTTGCTTTTGAAAACATGGATGTGGCTTGGAGTCACTTGAATAGCTCCCTGTGAACATCAGTTTAATGACAGTAGAATATTTGCACTTAATTGAAAAGGAGCTGGCAAGTAGGCAGAAATCACCATGTTGGTCATTGCCTGACTCCAGTTTCTTGAACACTGCACTTGCATTCTGGTTGCTTTTCTTGTACAAGACGCAGAGACACAACCAAGAAGGGCCACATGCGTGATCAGTTCTATGAGGCATTTTCAAGTGCAAGTGAAAGAGAGACCTATAAAATCATGAAGAGCGGTGATATTACTCATGGATTCTCAAAAGAAAGAGGGCACTGCAAGTTTAAAACAAATAAAAAAAAGTACTCTTCATAGGATACATAAAAATGAGGACTATCGAAATAGTCCCACATAAGACAGAATGTATAAATGGGTTTAAAAAGGAAGTAGAATATAGATTTGCTGGTACCTATTAAATGTAGCTGTCCATATGCAATATCTAACACAGAAAGTCAGTAAATTGTTGTGGAGAAGAAGCTGGAAGAAGATGAGGAGGGCCAGTCATTTGCTATATGAACTATTCCTTTTTCTAAAGTGTCTGCTACAGGTATTTTTCAGACATCAACTATATCAACTACATATTTGATGTACCTTTCATCAAACACTGTTTAGTGATTCTTAGGTATCTTATTTGCTAACAAAAACCCATACATTTGAAAGGTTAGTCACATCAAAATCTCCTATAGATAATAACATTACTTCAGCGTTTAAGGACACCTAGCTTGAGACCAGAATAGCTCCTGCATCAGCATACCACATTAAGTGTGATGACCTGAAAACAGGCCCTGAAAATTTGCAGCATTCAAAATCAGACTCACTAAGTTAAAATAAGTTTTGCAAGGACAGTTTTCCCATTTCCAGTTGGTGTCTTCTGCCAGAGTAATGCTTAAATTTCCTTTGAGGGTCTTCAAATACTTTTATGGGGAACATGACTAGAAAAGATCAGCCAGAGTTTTTGACTCTGGCTAGTTATTTGGAGTATTTTGAGTTTCCAGTCAGAAGAATCTACTCCTTTTTGCAGACAGAAGAATGGTCCCCTATATATAAAGTTGTTGATGCAGTCAGAGGTCTGGTAAACTGATCTTCCAGTAAACCAGCAAGGATCTCTGACTTCCAAGGTACTTAATCTGAACTCAGGGTCTGAGAAATTTATAGCATCACAGAAATGCTTTGAAATCCACTTGTCCCATTCAAATACAAATGCCATGATCATAGACCACAATGAACTGAAACAGAATGGGGTTCCTCGAATTTTATGGCTCCAGCTTACCTTCAAGTTCGACCTCTATGTTCCCTTGGGTCAGCCACTTAACAATGTTTAAACATCTAATTAGCTTCATTTGGTTACATTAGTTAAACATGTTACTGAACATCAATACCTTATTTCTCACAAGATACTTATTAGGCAGGTAAACAAACATTGGTTTCCCTCTGCTGCAGATGAAAGAAATAATGTTTGAGTAATGTGTGCAAGGCCATGCCTTGAGAAAAATGGTAAAGTATTATTTAAATGTGAAGACTCCTAAGGTCATTGAAGACTTTTTCTGGAAAAGCATGATACAACTGAATAACATTATCACACAGCAATCTTTGAAAATATGCAGTCCAGAAAAATCAATGTTATGCTTTTAAACACAGTTTGCAATGTGTTCATAAAGAAGAGGCCTTTTTTGTTACTATGAGGTGCTTCTGTTCAGCAAAGTATAGTACAAAATGATAAGTTCCTTATTGCCACAACAGCACTATCCTGCAGTACTTTGGCTGCATCAGCATTTTCCTTAACTTTGCAGTCCATCCCAAGGTAAAGTTTTACATACTGTAATGTCAGTGAAAAAAATGTCAGCATTTTGTAATGTTGTCAATTGATATCCAATAGAATTAGAATAAGGAGGCTAGGGACTCATGGCTGCTGTCACTCTGACATTGTCATATTGTGGAGCCAAGGAGAAAGAAGGAGGCAACAATCCTCTTCTTTATACAGAACAGCTAAACTACATAAATTCATTGCCACCAAAGGCCTGGTAGTCATTTTCAAGCATTTAAAAAGTAAATTTGACAATTAATTAGTTAGGCAGATTTTTTTTTTCTCCTGCAGATGTCCTATTATTACAAATAATAGCCTTTAAGTAATTTCTGAACTCACTGGCTGCACTGGTGGGCATAGCCCTATTCACTTTTCACAGGTGCTCTGGTAAGGCAGACATATTGATATTCTGAGAACTTTAGGACAGAGCTGACTGCTCATATTTACTTTGTGATTACCCAAAAATAAGTTTTGCTATCATAAAAGGCTGTAGATTCTGCATTTTCCCCAAAGAATCTTGAGACAGAAGGACTGCACAGAGGGTCGGAGGCAGGTGTGGGAGGCATGAAAATGGGGAAGGTTCCTGGGTCTTCCAAACAAGGGAGGGATGGCAGGTTGTTAGGTTGCAATAAGCAAGAAATGCTGCAAAGATTATCTGAATTTCCTTTTTGGTTTTTATTCTTTTTTTTTTCTTTGCCTGGCAATCTTCACTCTTCTGCTACTTTTTCCTATTGTTCTTACTAATTAAGCATGAACTGATAAGAACAGTGAATAATGACCTCAAATGACCAAGCCAATATGCCAGAAAAAATGGACTTGCTGAGCTCCGCTTCCATTCCAGATAAGCATAAAGGAAGCAGCATGGAACATCTGCCATTTCCTTTCCAAGACCGTTCCCAAGTTTTTTTATATACCCAGTGATAAAAATCCAACAAACTTCCACAGTGTCATCAAATAATAAAGATTATTGCAGACAAAGACTGCAGTTATATATTAGCAGTTTTGTAGAGGGTGCTATTTAACACATAGCAGGAGAGGTGGAATGTCTTCCTCACCAGGACTCTGATGAGGAAGCTGTTGCAGACACCAAGAGCAGTGCCTTATCACACACCATACTTACTCATTCTGCACCCTTGGCAGCAGCAGCAGAGTTATTTGCATCCGTCCCTAAAAGGGCTCAGCATTCCGTCCAGTGTCAGGCTGGGTGATATCCATGGCTCCTAGCAAGCTGCAGATGGCTGAAATGCTTTCACGTGGTAGATACTCAATATATTGTTGACCTCTGTTTTATAATGGTGCTCAGCATCAGTGAGAGTCTGTGTTCCCAGAACCAATACCCAGCAGGCTGATGGAGTTTATGGGGTGAAGAAGACAAACATAAGCACGACCTTCACAGCAGGGACAGACCAAACCCCTAGCCAGAGCCTCGATACAGAGTTAATTAAAAATACCAGACAAACTGACTATTGCAACCACAATTCATTTGTGTTAATATGAAGAAGGAAAATTAGCTGGAAGTCTGACCCTGGCCTGCAATGTCATAATAAAACATGTTTTCAAGCTTTGACTTTTCTGTCAAAGGTTACATCAAATGGCAGATTCAGAACTTCATAGTGGCTGCTTAATCCTGATTTTCCAGCCTCTGCAGTTCCATATTCTTCCCACATATATTCAGAGACCCAAAGAGCTGAGCCTGTCATCTCTACTTTCTGCAAATATATTAATCTAATCAAGGGAAAGTAAAACACATCACTGCAAAGTAAATTTTAAAGTCCTCCTGACAGAATGAATATAAAATAGATTTAAAGGTCCAGATTCAGCCCAGCTGAGATCAGAGTATTCACTGGCAGCTCCCTTCTCTACAATCAATGATGAAAGGATAGAAGAGTCACAGACTTCCAGCTTAATAGCAGTTTTAAAATGCATGGAGTGCCAAATACTGGGAATTCATGCATAATTTTACATATCTTCTCATTTGATATTGTGAAATAATTATGAACAAGGGCTATTGAAGATGGCAAAGAACATCTTTAGGGAAAACACTAAATGGATTGTTTAGTGAAAATATATTTCTTTATATTTCAGTGTGAACTATCTGCAAACAATATTCTCACTGATGTCAAAAAACCACAAGTACATTTTGTGGCAACGTGACTTTGTGAAAAAGTTTTATTTCTCACCTCACAGGTGATTGGAGTTCCTTTTTCTTCTCTTTTTATTTTTTCCCATATATCTATTTAGGTTAAAATTTCCTGAAAAAAATCTTTCCACGCCAACATGAAAAAGGTAAAACTCTTTGAGAGGGAGTTACCTGATCAGAAATGACAAAAAGAACACCAATAAATAAGTGGAAGCATGACATCACTAAAAGTGTCACTGGTGGAAGACAGATGGCCAGGCTTGTTGGTCTGGAATTCTGTGGGATCATCCTCATGTGTTAGCTGATAAAAGTTTGTTTCCTATATATAAAAGTACTTAAGAAAAAGCCCTGTACTACAGAAAATTTTCTGCCAGGTAATCTCGCAACCTGAATATTAGACAAGGAAAATAGATCTTCACTGTCAATTTCAGTTAACAATTATCAGCCTCAGTACTGCTTATGATGTTACTTATGTGGGGAATCAAGAACCTGAATCTATGGTCTTTATTAGTACAAAGTGTTTCAAAGTCTAGGTTGGTTTTGTCAATTTCAAGGTCCATGCCAGATTTGCCAATAGCTTCAAAGTTTGAACATCAAATTCACAATACACACTCCTTCAAACAATAATGATGTCTAAAATTTTGTTTTTAATATTAGGCTGGAAATGCTGTGAGTTTTCTCAGTGCAAATTTCATTAGCTGTAGAAGATTCTCTTCAAAAATGTTATCAATTATAGTTGTGTTGTAGGAAACCACTTTTCATAAAACAGAAAAAAATATATAATTTTATGGAATGGAGTATATTAAGAAATTAATAGCAACAGTTCCAGTTCTGTAAGATTTGTTCCTGGGGACACTGGGTAGGTAACACGAATACCAAGTTATATGGCTTTTTCTCTGATGATATAGATAGAAATTCTTGGCTTTGTGCAATTTTAATTCATTTCTTGTGTCACGTAATATCCAGATTGATTAATTTTCTAGTTAACAAGTAGTATTCTGGTGAACTGTAAACTATTGAGAAAAAATAATTGTAAATCTTTGGATAAAGAATTTTATTAGAGGTAGAAAAAGAACCAATAGATCCATGAGCAAAGGAAATAAAACCAATAAGCCCTGAAAACAGCAAAGGAAACATTAATTCAGTCAGCGCCCTTTCAGTTCGCCTTAGGAATCATGAGCAGCAATTTGAAATCCTGTTTTTCTCCTGGGAAGAAGTGATGCTCTAAACTACACTGATCAAATAAAAAGGGAAGCCGCAGGCTAAAACAGAGGGAAAGAAGTTACAACAAAGAAAAACAGCTAGTTGTATGAAATGACACATTTATACACCAGCAAAGCAAAATTAAGATCCTCTCCATTTACTTTATATCAGCTGCAGAAGAAAAATAGCTGTATTACAGATATCAGACAACAGAATAACATAAAATAAAGGATTATTTTGAATCATCCCAGGGGATATTTTCCAAAACATGTGCTTAGTATATGCAGACAAAATGGAATCAGTATGCGGTTTTTGGATATCAAAAAAATGCAGTAATCTCAAACATATCAAAGAGATTTGAAAAGACAGTGTAAGTAAAAATCGATAAGTAAAAACCACGCAGGAAAAAAAAAAGGCTATGAAAGAAGAGAAAAAAATCCTTTATTTGTAACAGAAAAGTTACAGTGTGAGAGTTTCTTAATCTCTGATAGCCTGAAACCTCTCCTTCACTCTGATTGATGTGCAGTCAGCTCCAGAACCTGGGACACAACAGCAGAGGTGAGAGAAGAGGGCTGGCAAATTTACACAATGTCTTTGAAATCCATGGTGTGCTGAAACATTCCTGTTCTATATTCAGTCTGGTACCATGCTTCCAATACAGGAGAGACAGTGCCTCAGTAGTGCTCTGGGTATTTGCATTTGCTATTACAAAGTAATGGCTTGTTCCCTTGCATGTGATAGTTGGAAAAAACCACCCTGTAGCACATCATGGAAGTGACACAGCTGGGCCCTCATTTTGAAATTTTTTGACAAACACATCGGGCCCAAATTTTAGACCTGAGAATGATATCTCTGCTAATTAGGGAGCAGCATACAATGGATTAATTTGGCTTTGTAACTAGGAAGGTTTAGATGGGATCAAACACTCAGAATGATAGGAGAACCCCAGGTCAAGATCTTACATCTACATGAAAATTTATGAAGAATATCAATTTAGGTGCTTTAAGCAAATCATCCAAAGGTTTAATAGAGGTCACCTTAACAACTGTTCTGATCCTTCACAGCTGTGAGAATAAGTATCAAGGCAGAAGGAAAAAGGAGTAATCCACATCTGTGTTATGTTGTAATCAGGCAGGGTATATCAAAACTGAGTTTTGCTCAAGCCAAAAAGGATGCACAGGACTTATACAGGATTAGGTGTTTTTTTAAGTTTCATAGCCCCAATATGAGCAAAATGCAATATTTCTTTTTGTTTCTCATTTACTTCCTGTATAAGAATCCACAGAGATATCTGTAACTTAGTAATAAGTAAAGCAAAATATAATTATTTTCATTCGTTTCTGAGATTATCTGGATTTTGGCTGGCAAATGATTGTTTAAGAAAATATAATTAAAGATAGTTAAATTATAATTAGAAGAATACAGTTTCACAGTGGAAGAACAAATGCAATCTTTGGGCAAGTAAGCGAAATTGGTCTTTCAATTCATCACCAATCTTTTCTAATCTGTTTGGAAAAATATGTTGGGCACGATATGAAATTAGATGCTGTTTTCCACTAGGTCACTACCTACTTATTACCACAAATGACAGTTGTACACTCGGAAAAAATACTCTCTCTGTTAATTTGGTGCTTTTGCTAATGTTGTGTTTCCCTTTGTTCAAGTTATGGTCATACTTACTGCACACTGCCTAAAGTTTCCTGTCTCTGTAGAACCTCAGACTTTTTCATCAGGTGTGCCTGTAAAACCTCTGCTTCCTTCACCCCTTCTATAGATGGAGGCTGGTGTCTCAGAGATATTAAGGCTGAATCCTGAAGTATGTGCAATCTTTTTGGGTGCCTAATTTGGAAAATATATAGTCTGTTTCCTCATCGTATTAAAGGTTTTTACACCACTTGGTAAATGCAAAAGTCTCCTTGATGACAGAGACAGCAACGAGCTCTGAAATGTTCAAATCATCAACTTCTTGAGCTGAGTGTTTAGAAAATGAGAAACTTTAATGACTTTCAGGTAAAAAAAATTATTTAAACAACTAGGTGGTACCTCGGGGGAGACTCAATAACTGGCTTGACTTTCAGCTAAGTTAAGTAAAGGTAAAATCTATATTTTTTACTGGTTTTTTGTCTCAATCGCTGTATAGCTTCCAAAATCTTTAAAAGGTGGGGAGAAGTTTTATAGGCAATTGTTTATTAGAATATTCAGAACTATTATTGCAGAAGTACCACAACAATACTTTCAAGCTAAGGAAAAGTGTCACAAAAATTAAATATAGTAGGAGATTCAATAGACAATGTGAATATTAGTTGATAACCTTTAGATAAAAGGTTACTTCCTCACAGAAAACAAAAGCCAATGTCCACTTCTTTCTGTAAACATATGTATGTGGCTGAATGTATTGATGTGTGTGTTTGCTTGTTTTCCTCTATTAAATGCATGTATAAATAATGTTTGCACACATTTCTCTAGAATAAATCAATAATGTATTTGGAACATTGTTGCAGTACTGCATATTTGACTTTTAAAAATAGATATGCCAATGTATTTCTGTTTGGACACCCCAAAAATTAAGTCACTTGCAACACATATTTACTTATTTATTTCATACACATAGTAGGAACAACAGACCAGTTTTCTATTGCCTGAAAACTAATCCATGGAAAGACATCCAACTTGCAAATGAAGATTGATATCCCTGTGATGTTAAGGTCAAAACTTCAAGTAACACCACATCTTTTTGGTGACTGTATTGAAACTTCTACTGTTTTTTTAGAATATTAAAGAGTCCTACAACATTTCAAAGACAGTGCCTTCACAAAGGCCTTAGAGTGTGCAAAGGAGCTGGTTTCTCTCCATTGCTGTGTTGTGTATCTCCAGCAGAATAAGGTCTGAAACTTCAAAGTAGGTTATGGGCCAGCAACATATAGATTAATCTGCCTAGAAAATAGGATCCTCTGATCCAGCTGGCAAAGTATGACTCAGAGGATGATTAACAGTTGTTTCATATGTCTGCCAAACAACATGAAAAAGGGTCAGACAGTTCTCCAAAGATTAGATTCAGAGAGAAGCTCTTCTTCACAGTACCTGAGAATGAAAATGTATTTCTGAATTGTCAAAACTTACGACTGGAACAAGGAAGAAGGACTGACTGCTTCATGTGGAGTTCAACATTTAAAACTGAAGGCTCTCTGGGGCCGCACTGTTAATCACCTTCTCTGGAGAACTGAAAATAAGGGGCTACAAATGAAATAAAAGGATCCCAGGATCCCTGCTTGCTTAACCTTCTCACTGGAGTGAAAACCATGACAAAAAAAAGATCTAAAAAAACCCCCAAAGACACCACATTCAGATGTCTGAAAGTAGCTGTAATGAGGGCCTGTAACATCTCGTTAGGAAACTGTCAAACCCCAGGTTGCTTTATAAATGGACAATCATGAGCTGCAATTACAAAAAAGTGGGAAATACAGTGACAAAACCAAATATTGTGGCAGGAGAGGATAAGGTGCACAGCATGCACTGGGAATTGAATCAGAGTTTCTTCCTTTAAAAAGAAGACAAAAATCTTCTTTAGAAAAATCTTTTAAAGGAAATACGAGGGTAATTTTCATAAGCAAAAGAAGAGGAACATTTTAGCCACTTTCCCATTGAGACTGGAATCTCTGAATGACACCACCAGTGCAGCAAAGGTTTCAGGTGAAGACCATCAGGCATTTGACACCAGGAAAGCACCCAATGAGACTTTTACAGATTTACCATAACAATACATTTATCATCAGGATGATAGTGCACCATATGTATAGTTTTTACTGAGTTTACATAAAAGAAGGTATAAAGGATCTTAATTAAGTGCAAAGGAAAACAAAATCAATTATTTATAATAACTGAAAGCCAGAAAAAACAAGTGAATATTTAAGGAAATACTTAGTTGATACCTAAAATCACTTCTTTTATCCAACTGAATTGTAATTTTTAAGAAAAGTATTTTTCCAACAAATGAGCAGCAAGGGGGAAAAAAAAACCCTACAACTTCTTTCATAAGAGAAATTACAGCTAGTCATTCAAGGACAAATGTATGGGTACACCCACACGGAATCCACAGTCTCTACGCATGGAATCCACAGTCTCTACCAATTTACCCAGAAAATACATCCTGGATAAATCAAACATGTACCTAGGCTCCCAGTTCAGAGAAAATAACTGCTTCTGAAACTTGGCTAATAGGCATATTTATCAAAGAATACTTTGTGAGGTATCCAGCTGTCCATGGGGGACTGTCCTGTAACAAACAATTCCTAGAGCTCACTGAAATACGGAGGGAGATGTTACTCCATACGTAAATACATCCTGTGGTAAAGAGTGCTCAGGGAAAGCACGACCTCAGGGAATTCTGACAGTGCTGTCAGATCTACCTGCTTTGGGAAAACAGCCCTTCTTCCCATTTCCAAAATCTATTTATGTTATGCTGGGGACTTAACTATGGTTGTGGCCTCCTCTGCCAGAGGAGGGTATCCTGTTTTCCCTGGCCCAGTGAGATAACCAGCCAGGCAGCCCAAGCCTTGTGCACATTCAGAGCAGAAGGATGAAGGAAGCAAGCACAAGAAGCCAGGGCACAGCCAAAATGACAGCCAGACAGATTTGCTCCCTTGGAAATACACACCTATAGACTGTACTAAATTTCACATTAAACATGCAGAAATTTTGGAAGTGGGAGGGAATTGCAAGGAGATAACAAAAGGAAATTAATTTACTGCTGTTCTTTTGAGGTTGCAATTTCAACCATTTCCTTTACTTACTAATGCTTTGACTGTCAAAGAACCAACTTCCTGTGGAAAATAAGTCTTTAAAGCCAACAAAAAATTAAAAAGTCTTACACATCACTCAGTTTGACTATCACATATGACATGGTTGTGCGCACTCCCTAAGTTAAAGCTAATTTTCCATTTGTCTGACAGTTAAATTCCTTGAATTATGTGCAGGATAGATTTCTTGATTAGAATGAGTTATTAGAATTTTCTCCCTGCATACACCAAAATGAATCAGTCAAAGAACCCAAAGCACTCATTGTCACCATTTTAGTGGTGTTTGTGACAGTTTCTCACATGCTTTTATTCTAAATAATTATAACTACGCTTTGTAGAGACTTGTTGGATTTTGACAGCACAGACAGTTTTCAAGCATATTGAGGCAGGGAAACTGTAAGTGAGAAACTGGGAGCCTAATGATGAATGTGTTGTTCTGTAGAGTAAACTTGCAGGAAGTTAGTTTTCCAAAAGATGAAACAAGTACGTGTGCTTACAGATCATTTTCATGCTTTAAGAACTAAAATAAACTAAACAAAAAATTCCAAGCTTTTATCCTAAACAAAATACTCAAAGGCATATTCTTATTCTAAAACACATGCTGCTGATAATTTTAAAGGCCAGTCTGAAAACCAAATGACACACCCCAACTGTCTCTCTTTTATTGCTGAACAGTTCAGCTGAACTTTCATTTCTTTATTCTGAGAAGATAAGATCAGTCTTTGCTGATTATTCTGTCTGTCAACCAGCAAAAACTTTGAAATGTTTTTGCAAACTTTTGAATTTCTGGAATTGTAAAGTGCTCCTATACTGGTCTAAGTTGGATTTCACTCAATTCTTTTGGTGTACAAGTGTATCAACAACCAGCTCTGAGTGATATTCTTATGGAAACTGGAATGAGAGACCATGTATGTGCCTGAATTCTGTGAGTTAACCATTACAGCTCTAATACTGCTTCAAGGCATTCTTGAAAAACTCAAGTCACTGCCCTTGGAACACGCCATAGGACTCCTTCTCACACAGGAAAAGAAAAGGACATCTGGAGTGGATCCAGAGAACTGTGCTTCCAAGATAAAACTAGAAAAAAAAAACAGAACAGCGGGAGAAATATTTGTGATTGTTTCATGTCCATTTTGTTGCATTATCCCATTATGGATCTCCCTGTTTTGCTAAAACTTGAGGCCACTCATGCTGGTATGTTTCCACGTTACAATTTACATTGGTACCATAACATGGTGAACAGCTGAAATGAAAGCAGAAAGCAGTAAAATATAATAACAATGTAGAGGAATCATAGCAATGTAACACTACTATAATTCCTGAATTTTTTTTTAAACTTCGTAGTGTTATTTTTTTTTAGGTGATTACAAAATTGTAGAATCCTTCATTTTGTCCATAGTGGGCAGGTCATAATGTTTTACTGCAAATAAAATTCTGCCTACAATTATGTCAGCTCAGAATCCTTACTATCAGAGATTGTCAATCATATTGAGGAAAATTTGTCACAGCAGTGCATTTCTACCATTTGTATGAAAAATAGACTAAAAGAGGTTGCAACCTAGGCTGAGACACAATTCAAACTTCCTGAGGTTAAGGACAGTCATTCCTAAAAGGTTGAGAAAAACTCTGAGAAGGCCTCATCTGAACCACTTATATTTCAACTTGGATCTACTAGGAAAACTGAATTACAATTTTGTGCTATTTCCATTCATTGCAAAACCATAATTTTACTAGATTAAAAGGATGTTCCCTTTGCACCTGCATTCTTCTGTTGTGCATTATGAATAAGAAAGGCATTACCTTATTCTTGCATTCTAGATGAATATTAATAATGATCAGATTTCTTTTCCTATTGTACAGTTTATTGCCCTGCCTACACTAGCAGATTCTGTCCAAGGAAATACTGTACACTAAAGGTGGTCAGAGTAGTGCTTTTATTTGGACTATTCTTGATGTGTGACCTATGCATTAGTAACAATATTTATTAATTGTTGATGTGGAACACTGGTACTTCAAAACTTATAGATGGTCAAATCCAGACGTTTTGTTTAGGCTACTTCTGGACTGAGATTAAAAAAAAAAAGATTGAAAAATTATACTCTAGATATGAAAATACTTTCCTTATGTTTCAGTGTGGTATTTTGTATGTAATTACAGGTGTCCAACTTAATAAATAAAGGCATTTTAATATTCATATTTTTTAAAGAATCGTAGTTAGAATTTCAGTTGGCTTCATTTGAATGACAGACTTCCACAAGTTCATTTTCTTGATGGTCTGGATCGAATGTTCTGGTCCCTCCCACTCTAGAAAGAAGTTGACCAGGCATCTAGGGATAAATTAAGTCTCCAGTGCTCACTATGGTATCTCTAATGCTTCATTTGATTCTATTATTCTTAGCAACATAGTCTACATTCACCATTTTACTGTCAGGTCAGGTGGTATCATATCCAGAGATGCCAGGCCTAACTCTGCCTTCACCCATTTTCTCTTACATATGAGTAATCAGACCAGGGCAAAAATAAAAAGAGACTCTTCTCACATTTTCTACTTAACTATTCACCTATAATGTTTTAGATAATGAACACCTGGCACAAAGTTTAATGGAAGCACCAATATTTAAAATATGTTTTAACAACATTTTAAAACTCAAATTTCATAATATCCTGGTAATTCAGTATAATGATATTGACATCATCTGAACAAGCATAGAAAACAAATCCTTTGAGAAGCTTGTAACTTTCTGCTATTAAGAAAGACTGTAATAGCAGGAAAATGGAGGTTTCAGAAGGAACAAGCAATGAAAAGCCCATGTTTTCAATACTCTTTAGAAGTCTGCATGGCAAGTGGATATATTAAGGATAAGAAAATTAATTTATTCTATAAAGTTGTCGGATCAACAAGAAAAGCAACGAGAGAGTCAGTCATTTTCTATGATTGAAAAGAAAAGGAATTTAAAAAAGCCCTAAGGTAGAGGCTGTGAGAAATAGATGGCTTTTGGCTTCAAGTGGTAGAGGTTATTCCAGAAGATATACCACAGAAGAGGTCCAGGAACAAGAAAGAATGAATCATCAACAGGGTCTGCAACCTGATATATTAACCACACAGATGGGAAGGAAAATGCCACTATGCCTTTTTCCTGGAAACTTCATTACCCTTCAGCCTAACATAAACCAAATTTCTTCTACTTATTTAACTTAGCAGCTCCCCTGACAACAGCAAAGCTTTCTGATTTCCTATTGATGTGAGAGCACTGATCCCTTTTTCTTAGATGCAATCTTCTGACTGTAGAATATGTACAGTAAAGTAGCTTAATAAAACATTAGCAGACATTGAATAATATTAATAACATTCCAGTTTAGGCGCATCTCCAAATCTTCAGGCCATTAACTGTTTGATGGAAACAAAAAATGGATTAAAAATTATTTATTCAATTCCCAGAAACTGTAACAAACCAGCTACACTAGTCTACAGATCTTTAGCTTTCACCTGACTGCCGCACAAGATCTGTACAGCTTTTACTGACTATATTAACTAGAAAAAAAAAAAAAAAAGGCATGCTATTAATAGAATCTTAGCACAACAGGAACCATTATCTGACCCTTGGCAGCTGAGAAGTTCATGTTGTTATCCTTATCACTTTTTAAAATGAAAGATTTTCCATGGAAAATATGGTATAGGAGGATCCAGATAATTTTGTCATAATTAGAGTTTAAGTGATAAAAACAATGTAGAACATAGTGAAATAAAATGTGAGAAAACACAGGCATGGTGAAGTTGATAGTTGTATCCTCAACTGTAATAGGAGGGGAAAAAAAAAAAGAAAATGTAAAGGTTGTTTTGTCTTTTTCTATGAAATCTTGTCAGCAAAGCTTGGAAAGAAATAACGTTTTTTCCCTTAAAGTACTGTTATTATAGCAACTTCTTGGGAAGATTGAATTCCTATTATCTAACAACCTGAAGCACTAGTGTTATAACCACAGCTCTTTAGTGCCTCTTCAAAAATAGGCTCCAACTGACATCTTGAACCTTGTCTCGAGACACATATACCTGAGAAAGTTTGATTCTTATTACTGGTATTATTTTCTTTTTATTAATTTTAAAGAATTCAATAAAATCTTAAATTTTATGAGAGATGATTTTTACTTTGCAGTAGTAATGTACTCATTTGAAGAGATTTACCTTGCCCAGTTCAACTGCTCAAAACTATTGTGAGATGTTTGCATAAATTCCACTATCCAAAAGTATTTGTGAAAGATATTTCAATTCTATGATATCAAAAATTTAGTTGGATTTACAGGTAACATCATTTACTGCCTCCCAGCACCATGAATATTGCCCTTGCTAGCTTCAGGATTTAAAGGATTTAGCAGAAGATTTATCACTTAACTTCAGCAGACAAACCTGCAACAATGCAAAGCTAGAGTCTGAATTTTTGCCCAAACTTTACATCTCCAATGAATAAATGTAGATATATAAAGATAAACAAACAGTTTCACACTTCAGGACTGTCTCTTGGATATTTTGTGAAAGTGGAACATTTGAAAAAGTGTTTAAGAGTGCATAAGCTTGTTGCAAATATTTGGCATTCTTAAAACTGCATTGGGATATATATGTGGGAATGTGAAATAAGAAAGATTTTAGAAATTGGTTAATATGGAGCTGCCCTTTTGTACATTTTTCAATAAATATCCTTTCTTGTTGCAGCCATGTTTTTCCCAAATTTCAAAGCAGACCAAGGAAGTTGCAATCTCCCCTCTGGGACAGCACTATTTGATTTTTGCCCTACTTACTCCAGTTCAAAACAAGCAAATTTTACAGAAGGCTTTTCCTTCTAAGTTCGGAAATGCTCGCCAGTATAATTAAATTTTGACGGGAAATTTCTCGTGAGACAGTTCTGTGTCTCGTTGGCTGAGGAAAGGAAGGTTTGGCAATGCTGGCTGTTCCTCAGTACCACTTGTGAGCCCAACAAGATCTGTCCATCAGCGTGCACGCCCCAGCCTTGTGAGTTCTGCCAACACTGCTGGTGTTTGCCATTTCCTACATGCACCTAACGTCCAGGTACAAGCATCTTCACTCCTTAGACCTGCACAGACTGCACCCTGTCAAAGACCTCTGGATGTTGAGGCTGTACAAAGTCCTAAATATTGTGCCCTACTGTGAATTTCCCTAGTCAACAGTTATTGTTCAGAGACAGACAAATGGCGTTTCAGCCTGACTTCCAGTCTTTATTTTTTCATAATGCACATGAGTAGAGACTGTTGAAATAAAAACTCCTGCATATGATACCTGTGCACTACATTTGTTGCCACTAGCCAAGGACTGGATCAATTTTAGCACTTTTTCTTCTCTGTGAAATTGCAGTATTTTTCAGCTATTTCTGATTGCTATCCTAAGGCTCTGTTGCTATCCTAAGGTTTGGATGCAAGGTCATGTGACACTTTAATGCTTTGGTAAAAATGAACTTATAATGTAAAATGCTATTTTCAATTTTATTCCTGCATATTCACATAATGCTGTTTGGGTGTCTAAGTGTTTGCATGACATGCATTGAGCATACCTTTCACTTTTGCAAAATGGTATTTATGCCATTTCTTGCAGCTGACAGAGTCTTTGCTCTTAATTAACTGTTCTTCCAGCAAACCAGGCAAAAGCTTAGTTGGGTGAACAGTGAGTGGTATTGTTTCACAACCCTTCTTCTTATATGATTGTTTTAAAACACATTGCTTTGGGAAGCCAGGGCTTTTTTTTTTTTTTCTTTCATAGACCAGCACACATTTCATAAGCTCATGATGAGGAAAATGCAATTCATCTTTATTTCTGCTTTTTTTTGTTCCATTTGCTCACATAATAGCTATAACCAGTGATGCCACCTAAATGAGTCATCTCCTTAGTAAGCATAATGTTGCTGCATTTTCAGTAGTTTAATTTAAGGAACAGACTGTAAATAGAGTGAAAGCTTTCCTCCACTACACACTTCAGTCTTTCATGTTCCAAAATGAGAGAGGGTCTTGACAAATGACTTCCCTCATGCCATCCCAAAGGGAAGATATTACAAAAAATCACTATGAATCCAAACTCACAAAATTTCCTCTGTTCACTGTGGATTAACCCATACAGAAGGGTTTTGTCTGAAGAAAGACCAAAATATTTGTTCTGTTATGCCCAGTAGCTATAACAGTGAACTTAAACAGAAGGAAAACAATTGCCCTGGAAGTCAACATGTTTTCTTCCTCCAAATCACAGTGGGAAAATCAGTAAAAAATGAGAAGTGGATTTGATAACAGTGAAAATCTACACCTTTGCTCTGTGGTATCCTCCTCTTGACTCCAAAGACAAAGACTGCTTTCTTTTATGAAAGTAATTCAGTAACCTGCTTCTCATCAACCTCAGAAAGGTTGTGCTTGAAAAATAGAGTTGACATGCACAATTATTTTAGCAAGAAACCAGCAATGCGTATTTTTTTGCAGTTTCTAGAACTGCTAAGAATAAACCTGGACAAAAGATTTATCACTTTTATGAAGAAAGTAAATTGAGCATGACTGTAATATATTGTTACAAGGAAACTTTAACTCAGCTACAGTGAGACTGGGTAGGAAATTTAAAGCGAAATGATTCTTGTTATCAGTTTTAATGAATGATATTACGTGATAACCAAAAGCAAAGGGAAAAACAAGATTAGTGATTGCTCAGAAAACATCCTTCCTACTGCTCTAAATTATCATGACACCACAATCTTTGGCTGTGAAGTTAATTTCCTCAGTAATTACATTCTCAGAAGTACAAGCACTCAGAAATGCCTGCTTGGTATGTCTTCCCAAGGTATGACTAAAATCAGATTTTCAATGTCACAGTAGAATTACAGGAAAAGGAGGAAAACCTCTTGTTGCCCCATTTTCAGGACCAATAATATATACCTATGATGTCCAGACTCCATACACAGAGTGTACCTTTTGACTGCAATATTCATGACAAAATTGTTTTCAGAAGCTATCAGTAACATCCAGTCAGCCAAAAGGGTCGTCCTAGAAGGACTCAGATGACCTTCTAAATTACCTTCAGTAGGTCACTTTGTCCCTTAGAAAACAGAAAGAAAACATAATTATTAAAAATTTAATTTCTGTTCAGATGCGTGCACAGAACAGAGACTATAACACCAAATTATTCTCCAATGCAATTTGTCACCAGAAGCACAAACCCTAATCCTATGTGAATACTGTTTTTGGGAAAAGAAAAAACAACTCACTAGTTATTTGTCATAGCTATCGTAACCATGGCACAGAGACAATGTTGCTTCTCCAAAATCACATTTGTAGGGTTATGTCTTCAGGCTTGGATCTCTGACACAGAGATTTAGACACTCTAAAGACCAGTGAATATGGGCAAAGAAAAGATTTCTTTTGCAAAAACATGACCACAACGTGGTCAGTAACATGCAGCCACAGTTACTTCTGTTCCTTGTGGCAAGCCCTACCATGAGAATAAGGCTCAGACATGCTGCTAACAAGGACAAGTGGCATTACTAAGAAACTATAAAGTACCTTCTCATTTATGAAAACTCAGAGAAAATTACAACCCCAGGTCAATAAGTTTTGGACTTAGGGGCCAAGAAACACAACAACAAAAAAGAAAGGTTAATATGTATATGAACAAAAGACAGCAGCCTTACAAACTTCTGGAAAGGCAAAATTTACAGCAGTGTCACTGATTCGACATTTAATGATAAAAGTATCTGAGGATATTCATATCCTGTCCCAAATAAGCAAGTCACACTGAACAGTTCTATGAGACACCCTGTCTTTTGTGGTGTCAGATCCAAAAGTCACGTAGCCTGACAATTATCTGCTGTGCTCTCCACACAGATTACTGCACTGGGTCAAAAGGAGCAGCTTGAACTGTAGTTGACAGGAATGTAACTATTGCAGATGTCATTAAAAAAAGAAACCACAACAAACCAGAAGGCTGTTATGGAATAATACCTCTTACATTTGTTTGTACAGTTCCTTTTTGGTCAAGATCAAGTTCTCAACATTACCCACGATTTTAATGTGAGTGTTATATAGTAAAGTACATAATGAGATGAAGATTTTTAGTATAAAGGACATTATTTCCTTACAGTGGATCTCTACAAATGAACAAACAAAACTTTCTTCCTTTATAAAGGGCCCATTTTTATGCAAAGAAAGCCATATAATTCTCTAGACAAATAATTTATATCTGTTTCTCTGAGTCTTATGGTAAAAATAACAGAAGATTCATAGAAATTATTGAAATCCTTTCAGTAGTGTTTGAAAATGTCAGCCTGTCTTCTTGTATGCTCTGTCAGTAGGGTAATGTCCTGTAACCCAGCATTAATGTCAAAAGAGAAATTGTATTTTAAGCTGTCTGTTCAAAGACTCCCAATAGGCTCCAGCAATACAGTGGTCTTAACACTAGAATCCAGCTCTAGAGTCTATAGCATAAACCTTAGTAACTAATTTAGTAATTAGTTTTCCAGTTAGAAATCAAGGAGCAATTCTAAACTTGTAATCAAGTGGTAAGGAGGGGCCACATCTCATAGCAAGGAAAGAGATCTCTTTCAGTGTCAAAGACCATAATCTTGTAACTTCAGTGAGTTAAAAACGAACTAAGAATCTTTTGAACCTACACATGTAATTTATAGCTACATTTAGGATATTTATTTTTCATTTATTTTCTTGACATATTCCTTACAATGTGTGTGTGTGTATATATATATCTGTATCTTTATGGAAACGGAAAAAACAATCCCAGTTATGGTTTTTGCTGACTCTATGTAGTAACAAACAATTTAACAAAGCTTTGGAAGACAAGGGCTGAAAAAGAATCAGGAAAAAAACCCAACCTAATTTAAATACTGAGATGAGGTCTTTGATGTACGAAACTTCAGTATATTTCCATTGCATCTTATGCCTAATTTTATAATCCATTTATTTCCATCGCATCTTATACCTAATTTTATAACTAGTGCTCAGTTTGATCTGGCTTGCAGTGTTTAAACTCTCTGAAAGTCTGTTTTCTTTACCAGCCCCTTTATCACTTTGATATTTTCACCTTGATACCTTAACATGCTTTCCCCATTCTAAACCATTTACGTAATATTCAGCTAATGTCTTCTCATGAGCTATTTCTGAGTATCATTCAGTCACACTGTCTTATTGTTCATGCTATTACAAATGTTTCAAAAGGGTCAAAGTACATAAAAATAAATATACACTTTCCTAGAAAAAAAATCAATAACATTTTAAATTTTGTGTTGATTTTTAAAAATAAATCTTTTTCCCAAATGGATTTTTTTAACATGAATTGTTCTAGCTTGACAAGCAGCATGGGTACTTTGGAAGAAAGTGAAGAAGAACAAGGCAGGGGGCAGGATACCAGAGAAGCTTCAAGAATATTCTCTCTCAAAGGAGAACATAGCTTTTGTATATGCCATGTACATAAACACTGCTAGGGACTATATGTAAACAAAATTCCAGGAATTTCACAGAACAGAGACATCTCCTTTCCCCCCTGCCAGCTGCAAAAAGGAAGGTCCCAACATGCCCCTGTATTATGTGTCATAAAAGAACAGGCACACAACACAAAAGATATATTCTTTCTTTGATTTCCAAAGATCAGTAACACAAGAAGATTCGGTCCTAGAGTGGGGACAGGCAGCATCCACTAAGATCTAATTCTTGGCAACCTGATTGCTCAAAGATTTTTTAAAATACATATATATATATATACACACACATATCTGTGTGTGTGTGTGTGTATTTTGTTTTTATTTTTCCAAGTATTTTTATTAATGAATGAAAAGTTGCTCCACTACTTGGAGCCAACTCTGAATCTAGCCAAAACTTTCCTTTGTTCAAGCCTACTGCAGAAAGGGTGGTGATCAGCTGAAGCACTCTTTTCCAGTTTTCATGCATTATTAAGACTCTCTTGCTGCAACATGTCTAATCCCAATTGCCTGTGCTTTTGCAAGTCTTCTAATGCAGTGCCTCACCAAGGCTGAAGCTAGACTGTGTGCAGAAAGCCAGATTGCACCTCTTGCTATAAATACTGCTTTTGTTTTTAATTTGCACTTCTGTCAAAGGATATCTTCTCCAAACTTGTGAATTTATTGACAAAATCATCAGCTCTATCCTTTCTGTGCTTGCTCCTAACTTGCCCTACCACAGACAGCTCTTGCTTTCCCAAAGCATTTGAGAGATGTGCTGGCTCCTTCAATGAATAAAGGTGAACACAGGCAAAACGAAAGGGGATATGTCTATATTTTTCTTGTTTATGATGGTCTGAGTTGCTGGCACATATTTCAGTGAATCTCTAATTCTATTACTTCCTTACACAGGCTGTTTATATTTGCTCATTAATGAAACAGTATCATGACTGAACATGTGGCAGCCACAGTAATTAGCAAAGCATCTCCTTCTATTCTTCAAAATGTCGTCAAAACACTTGTCAGGAAACAAACTCATTTTCAGTCTCTGCTGCCATTTACAGGGTTTCAGGCACTGATGATAGCTTGTCTGCTTAGTTTAAAAGAGCTCTTGATATAACAGAACCTGACACTGTTTACTTCAGCCTATTATGCCTGCTGCATTCACTGAATGCTTCAGTGGAAAAGAAAAATCGAAAGAAAGCTACTCATTGTAATGCCAGCTGCTTTTTAAAAAAAGGAAATCAATTTTTGCTTCAGCTCAGAATGTACTCAGCGGGCCCAGAGTGACCCCCACTTCTGATGTCAACAACAAAAGAATCTGCCTGCGTTTTCCACAACAATCACAAAACAGCCAAAGAACATTGAAAATGTAAGATTAGTTTCATCCTATTTATTTTCAAAATGGTACCTACTAATACAGACAGTACCTCAAATTTGAGAAACTGCTATTTCACAGGTTGCACGTAGAAACATGATGAGAATCAAGGGCAATTTTGAGCATTTTACCTCATTATAAATTACTTGACAGGACCATTTTAAGGCTGAATTTAAGTTACATTGGGCATTTATAGCTGGTATCACAATGACTTGCTGTACTGACAATTCATTATTTTATGGACAGCTTCAAATAAAGTTATCTAATTATGAGTTGATCACAGTGATCACAATGTTTTGCATGTTCATGACAGCCCTACATCTATGCCATTCAAAATTTCTTGCTTTAGTGAATGTCAAACCAATCTCTTCCTCTTAACAAATTTTTACATAAACTTGTTTGCATAAATATTATTCATAAACATGTTTGCATAAACTCATTCATAAACAGTATGAATGAGACTGCATAAGACTTATCATAAGACCAATCATTTTTACTATTATAATTACACTATTATTATTGTTGCTATTATTATTACTCTGGCAGTGTAGCCAAGTACAGACAAAGATCAGGGCTGTGCTGCGTTAGGCTATGTAGAAATGCAGATCTGAAAAAGTAGTCTTTGCAATAGAAACTTTATAATTTAGACAGCCAGAAGTCAGCAAAGCTAACAAAGCTCCTGCATTCCTGCATCAGCCTACTAGGAACCTCTGTTCTGTGGTATTCACTAAACTCATGAGGATAAAAATACCAAAGTGAACTCCCCCATCAGCAAATATCTTGGTTTCTATACTTCTTGTCTTGTGTTTCTGGCTAGGTTAGAGAGATAACAAAACACTTTCAACTCTAGAGAATCTTGCATAGAAATGAGAGAAAGAAAAAAATGCAAACAACCCAATTTTTTCACTTATATTCAGAAAATAATGATTTTATCATTTAATGCTTTTAAAGCCCCACGCAGTCTTTCCAGTGGTTAAGTGTGGTTTATTAGAGAATGTGCTAACTTCCATTGTGTCTACGAGTGCTGGTACTTTACTTTTGTTATAGGGTTTGCATGACTCTTAGGGTATAATTAGAATACCCTATTTACTGAAAAAAATTGAAAATTTATACCCTATAAATTAGGGTATAACCCTCACCTACATCACACGTTTGTCTAAGTCACTCTGCTCCCCTGCTGTCTGCTGAGAGTAACAGATTAGACACATTGCACCCTAAGAGTTATTTTAGCTATCTAATGTAACTCAAGATGAGGAGCACCCTGAAGGGCCTATTTTTCTACATTAATTAGCTGAAATGGAGGTTTCCTTACACCTGTGTGCTTTAACAGAATTTAGATCTGTTTTCTCTTGTTCAGTTATTTATTTAATTCAAGATAGACATCATTTTGGCTAGATGTATATGTTGGGATTTCCCTGTATATTTTTGTCCACATTTTCTTAATATAATGAAAAACAGACTTTTAAATTCAGAAAGGTAAACTTTTGACCTTTAGGTTAAAAAGTTAAATAGTTTTCAACATAATATTTAGAGTTGGTGAAAAAATACCCCAGAGCTGGGTATTCAGTTTTTGTCATTTTTGCCTGTCTCTCACTTCCTTTTTTATTTGATTGAAATAGCAGAGAGACAAAAGAATCAAAGGCCAAAGACTGAAGCATAATGCTTTTTATTTTTTTTTTGCGAAAGGAAAAATATAAAAATCACACAGGAAAACATACTTGGATCCATTTTATCCTCTCTTTCTCCACCAGAAGTAAACAATTTTCCCTGTGACTGGAGCATATGTTACTAAATATAGCCAAAGAGTCCTGTGAGGGTTAGAGGTCTATTCCATTGAGCAAGACAGAGTCTCTCTACTCTTTCACAGTGGAATTAGAAGATTAAGAGCTTTTGGCACCTCTAGAATTCAGAAAAAAAAAATTATTCAATGGTAAGCAGAGGGGAATAAAAAACTAAGAAAGTCAAAAAAATCACAGAAAAGGAATTATATGAGCACAATGAACAGGCAAGGACATCTGTTATTGAAAAAAAAAAAGTTATCTAGGTTGGATTCACAATTAGATTCCCTGACATTTCTCTATTAATTTGGTAGGCTTTCCTGTACAGTGTTTGGACTGGCAAGAAGTAATTAGGAAGAGAGGTCATTTGATACCATTTCACAAAGACTCAATTCCAAATTACAGAGAATAAATTCCTAGGAAAATAGCAACAACACACAGAGTCTCAGAAATGCTTTTTCACTTAGTTTGTAGTTAAGATAAAGAACAGCTGTACTCAGCTGTCCTCAAAAGTTTCTTCCTATTTTAAGTTTCAACAGTTTGGCCATCTTCCACAGGACCTCCCATAAAATTTTTCAGAAAGGTGCTTGAGGAACTGGAAAGGGTTTCTGGATGAGGAGGTCAGACATCTGTTGGGGTGTTCTGGTTGTGCCTGGATATTTTTAATGGCATTATTGCTCTTGTTTTCACAAATCAGGGGTTTGCCGTGCTTGAAAATCTGTTAATCTGCTGCAAAACCACTCACCTAAAGAACAAATGACCCTAAAAAACAGGATGAATGAGGAAGGAAAGCAAAGATGTTAAGGGAGTTGTGATAGGTACTGCATGAGTTAATTCTCAGGATGTTTCCCACCTTGCTCATCCAGGAATCCACAAATCACTGCCATCTCTTTTGATCAAAGAGATGTAAGCAGAAAAACCCAAGAAATTACTGTCCCTAAAACTGTCAGGTACTAAGAGATCTGTTGGAGATAAAGTCTAATTCCTTTCTTATCTCCCAGTGAATGGCAAGAATGCTGTTTAGGAACTGTCCCATTAGTCTATGTAGGGTGCACCCATGTCTTCAGAGGCCACTGGATAGGCTTGACCTATGCAGGCTGCATCGATTTTCAGTCTGCTAATATTTTACATACATTCATTTTAATTTTCTCATTAGGTTTGTTTCTGTCTGTGAGCTTGCCTGTTAATTAGACAGTCATAGGAACTGGGCTCAAGATACCAATTCTTTAATTTTTACATGGAGTAACAAAATCTAGTTAAAGAAGGAGGCCAGACTTCCTGAATTTCCCTTTCCCTTCTTCCTCAGCAGATACAAAATTATTGACAATGAAATAAATTCAATGCAGTTTCACTAAAACTCTCACACCATACAAAACTGATGACAAAAGAAAAAAGTTACTTTTCAACTTCGTTACTCTTTTGTCCAGCTGCAAATTTATAGAAATATTTGAGACTTACTTTCCACCCAGAGATGATAAGAGCCTTCAAAAAACTGAATTGAATCCTTGTGATGATCTAAGAAAATTGGAGTTTTTTTAGTATTAATTTGATCAAGTGCTTTTTTTTTTTTTTTTGCAGACTGTCACCTGAGGAGAGAAGTTTTAGAGCATAATTATACATCATGTGAAAAACACTTCCTTGAATTTGTTTTGAATCTGGTGGTTTTTAAAAATTTCTGTTTTATTATAAGGTCAAATTCTCTATCACAAGAAACAGAAACTACTAACTTCATATTCAGTTTCTTTATGCCACACAGCTTTAATGAATCTCTGCAATTTTTCTGGCCCCATTTGTCCCTTTTTTCAGGGTGGAGACCCATGTAATCTATTTCTCATGAAAGAAAATTTTCATACCTTTGCTCATTGTTTGCTCAGCCTGGTCACATTGAACAGGTGTCCTTCAGACTCTAGATAATGATGCCCTGCATTGTGATAGTTAACCATTCTCCTTGTGCTTTGGAAATTAGTGTCTGCAAGAAAGAAGAAAGAAGAAGAAAGAAGAGGAAGAAGAAGGAAGAGGAAGAAAGAGGAAGAAGAAGGAAGAAGGAGAAGGAGGAGGAGAAGAAGAAGGAGAAGAAGGAGAAGAAAGAAGAACAAAGAAGAAAGAAGAAGAAGAGGAAGAATATATGATTTTAGAGAAATTTTCAGGGGAAAAAGTAAAAGGAAGAGCACTTCTGAGCCAGGTATGTCAGCCATTTTAACTTTACCCTAAGAAAGGAAGAAAACAGACAATCAAGAGAAGAGGACAGATTAGAGGGAAATAGAAAAGTATGATATGAAATAAATTATTAAGTGGTTGGCAATTATGCTTCTGCTACAGGTTAGAGATGCTAAATTAAGCCTCAGATCACGATGGATGGTAGTAATACACATTTCCATAGCTTTTGCTTTCTGGTATGCCTTAAGTGTTTTCAAAAACCAATAAAATAAGTAATCATGATGATTACCTAATTTTTGCAAATGAGAGACAGAGCATCCTCTGTCCACACAGGTTCTTCTAATCTTTGTTTGATGCAGTTTGTCTTCAAAGGAGAGAAATGAGCTCCTCCTCAGCACAGCTGAGAGAAACTCAATGGAGCCTCTTGCTCCGTACTGTTCCCATATGGAGCCAGACAGGCAGGGAGCCTAAGGAGGTTGATTCTAAAATGAGGTATTTGGGAAAGCAGGTGAATGTTCTTCAAACCTTTCTTGCATAAGGTTGCAGGCAAGCCTGTGTATTAAACAATCACAGAATTAAATCAGCCTGAGACCAAAGCCTCAGCCCAGTTACAGTGCTGTCATTTCTGATTATCTGTAATGTAGTTACTGATGCTTACAATAAAGCACATACAGTATACTGCATTCAGATATCTCACTCTGCTCACTGGGGTTTAGTGCATGTAAGCTGTGCAGTTTCTGCACAGTTACACAATTACAAGCATCTTTGAGAAAAGTGAAAAAAGACAATATTTACTCATTTGTACTCACAGTGCGAATGCAACCTACCTTCTGTTCAATTTCAGTCCACTCATTGCCTGGACGCTCAGAAAAATGGCACTTGTCCTACACAAAATTTTACTTCTGCTCACCTGTATGCAAATGCTTGTCCCTGAGCTGCAAAGAACAGAGTTAGAGTACCTCAAATCTTCACTAAATTCTAGGTGCTATAACAACTGCTTGTATCTCTGTCACCAAAATAAAAGTTTATTTGAACAGGCATATTTCCATGCAGTAAATATCTTTTTTTCTTTATGTATCATGAATGCTATGCTGTATGAAATATATTGTCAAAAAATTTAGAATTTATTCAAATTTATGTTCTTATTTACAAAACATGACCATTATGAGTTATTATCAGATAAAAAGGATGAGTTTCCCTTTTTATACTCTTTGGCTAGAGCTGCTGGGTATAGACATGGTGTAGCCTGGAAAATAATGCACACCATCTGTGAGAAGTTCCTGTTTTCTTCAGGCAAAAGCACAGCTAAATTTATTTTTAGTTTAAGGGTATCCATAAGTCAAGCTAGACTTACGTGGTGTGTGTGTGCATATGTGTACTACATGGTAATTGTATTGTCATCTGATTTCTTGTCACTTTATAGAGATTGCAAATGTATTGATTTTTGCAAACCTTTTGCAAAGACTTGGCATTCTCACATGGGTGTCAGTGCCTTGGAGGAAAACACGTAATACAGTTCACATCATGTAGTTATGCTCATTTGGACACTAACCATCACAACAACTGCCCTGATAATTCAGAATAATGGTTCTGAACACAGAATCATCCCAGCAAGGAGACCTAAGGACTAACAGGACAAAGAACTAGTATAACCTTACCAACACAGTCCTTCACTTAGCTTTGAGCTAGCTATACATTCGTTTTAATATTTGTTTTCCCAGAACTGGAGGAGGTTCTGGGAGTGCCTTTCCAAGCCTCACATCAAGTCCACAGATTGTATTATATTTTTACACATGAAAGAGATCTTTCTGTCATTAGCTAGTAAGTCTCTAGCTAAAAAAACCCAAGCAAATTTAGTGCTTACCCTGACTACAAGAACTCATCTTAAGGTGCTAACATTTAAATTAACGATTTCAAAATCCTTTCAAAGTCTTTTTGTTTTATCATTAACAAGATGCAGCTGGATGAAGGAGTGATGAAGAGATAAACATCAATGGAATAGAAGAACATAGGTCTGTTTGGAGTTGTATTTAAACTTATATCTAGGGGGTTGTATGACAGTTTTAGTATTTTCAAATCCTGGATGCACAGATGGAATTCATTAGGAGGCAGAAACTTAGCAGTACTTTCATTATGGAAAGAGAAAATATTTTAGGGTTTTTTTCCAAGTTGTTTTTCAATTCTTTTTTCCATGTGGATTCTCATTTATGAATTAGTGTGAGGCGGACAGATATTTCAGAACTAATGCAGTACAAAGCACAGAAATTATTCACTTTTTTTTAAAATACGGTTTATTTTCTGCCTGATCAGCTCAAGGTAGGATGAGGACTCTGGAGGTAGCAGAGGTGGGAGGTTAAGCTCATGGCTGGGAGAGGAACAGGGATGCGCAGACTCTGCCCTGCTAACTGCTGGGGGGTCTCAGACCATCCAAGGCACCCGAGTTTCCCATGAAGTGCTGCTTGGAGGTGCCAACAACGGGACAGAGGATGTGACATGGAGGAACAATCTTCTCTACAAGTGGAACCAGCTTAGGCTCACTGCGATTTAAGGAGCACTGCCAGACCACACACTCAGACACATCTGAGGTCAGTGTGAAGAAGCTGCATGACTAATGTCTTTCTGTGCAAAGTTGAATTCAGCCTCTAGCTCCTCCCAAATGGCCTTTTTACATTTATAAAATGCAAAGGCCAAGAAACATCTTCACCTACTTTGCTACACACAGTGCCTCAGTAGAACAAATACAATCAGAAATTTCAATGGAATACTGCCTAGAAATAATAGGGGAAAATAATTCAAATATTTATAAATAAATGCAAGAGGGTGAGTAAAAAAGACAGTAAGGAAAATAACAAACTTAAAGAAGAAACAAAATTGGACCTTAGCATTTAAAAGATGTTCTCACCAGAAGAGTTCAACTGCCTCACCCTAAAAATTTGAGCTCAATGCAAGGAGACAGAAAAAGCTGTTCGTGATGAATGTCTTCTCTTTTAGCACCTCAGAATAATGACTGTTTTGTGGAATAATAAAAAGCAATATTTATTTGGACCAAAGAACTTTCACCACAGTAGAATTCTGAATCTTAAGATTTGCTAGGCATTGATGTGAATGTCATTTGACTAGAAAATTCATCGTAATGCAACATTAACCATTAAATTATGTGTTAACACTTGAAATATGTAGGAAGAATTTTACATCTTCTGGCACATACTTATTTTTCTTTCAGCCAAGGTTGTAATACTTTCCGTGCAGGGTCTTTTGTTTTTCCTTCTGGAATGATCAGGGAAACACAGGAACCATTGAAGGAAACAGACTGGCTGCATTTCTTAATACTTACTGTTTTGTTCTTCCAAATCAATTTAAAAGCATACTTCTGAGCATCATTGACATTTTTAATAAATATAATAGCCGACATATTACTTGCTTTGCTTAATGATCCCAGTAGGTCAAATGTGTACCCTTCTATAGCATGAGATAAAAAAATCTCAGGAGTGACCTGAAAAAGATAAAAAAAAAAAAAAAAAAATCATCGGCAACTAAACAAGGGCTAAGGAGAACTGCCATCCTTTACTGGATACAGAGGGAAATATCACTGTGGCTGAGTTAATAATGCTTTCTTTGCCTCAGTGCTTGACAGAAACATGACTTGTCCCCTGGGCACCCAGGCTACAGAGCTGGAATCCAGTTATGGGAAGCAGAATGAAACCCCCATAATTCAGGTAGAAATCCAGGTGGATACACAAGTCCAAGGGGTTGGAAGGGGTCCACCCATGGGTACTGAGGGGGTCAGCAAGAGAAACACTTTCAGTCATTTGCCAGTATGGGCAACTGGGAATGTCACAGATGACTGGAGGCCACCCATCTACAAGAAGATTCGGAAGGAGGATTTGGGGCATTGCAGGCCTGTCAGCCTACTCTTGGTGTTGGGGAAGTTCATGGAGCAGATAATTTCGAGTGCTGTCACGTGGCATGTGCAAAACAAACAGGGGATCAGTCCAGGCAGCAGGGAGGGGTTTGAGACAGATTGACTGGCCTGATCTCCTTTCATGACAAGGTGACAAGGTGAGCAGATGAGGAAAGGCAGTGGATGTGCCTACCTGGGCTTTTATGAAGCCTCTGACACCATTTCCTACACATTCTCCTGAAGAAACTGGCTGCTCATGGCTCGAAAGTGTGTACTGTTCACCGAGTGAAAATCTCACATGATGAGAAGGTACATCCAGCTGGTAGCTGGTCACAAGTTTTCCAAAGTGTTCCCCCGGGCTCAGTACTGGGGCCAAGCAGCCCTGTTCAGTATCTTTATCCATGATCCACATGAGGGGATGGAGTGCCCCCTCAGTCAGTTTGCAAGTGACTCCAGGTCGGGCAGGAGCGTTGATCTGCTGGAGGGCAGGAAGGCTCTGCAGAGGGATCTGGACATTGCAGCCACGGTCTGAGGCCAGCCAAATGAAGGAGACAAACAATAAGGTAAATTTTCAGGTCTTTCCTTTTGGTCACAGCAATGCCAGGAAGTGCTTTTGGATAGGGCAGTGATTGTCCCCGTGTGCTGTGTCCAGTTTTGGGCCCCTCACCACAGGAAAGACACTGAGGCCCTGGAGCAAGTCCAGAGAGGAGCAGTGGCGCTGGGGAAGGGTCTGTCCTATGAAGGAGGCTGAGGGGGCTGGGGTTGTTTATCCTGGAGAAAAGGAAGCTCAGGGGTGGCCTCATCACTCTCCACAACTCCCTGACAGGAGGGTGTGGCAAGATGGGGCTTGGTCTCCTCTCCCAGGCAACCAGGGCAGAAGGCCACAGGCTGTAGTTGGGCTGGGGAAGGTTTAGGGAAAAAAAATTCCCTAAGTGGGAAAAAAATTCTCACTAAAAGGCTGGCAGGGCATTGGAAAAGCCTGCCTAGGGGGTGTGATGGAAAAACCATGAATGGAAATACTCAAAAAAGCATGTGGCTGTGGTACTTGGGACACGATTTAGTCGTAAACATGGCAGATACAGGACAATGGTTACACTAGGTGGTCTTAGAGACTGTTTCCAACCTTAAGGGTCCTATGATCCTTCCTTTAAGCTGATGGAAAAGATGGGGATTTAAAAAAACCCTGATTAAAAACATGCATGAATAAAATTGCAATAATAGCATTTTATTATTTTATAATTAATTTAAGTTTTTAGCCTATCTCACACCTTTGTGTTAGACTTTCTGCTCTGCTTTTGGTCTTTAGAACAATATTCTGAAACTGAAGGGATCTCATGTCTTATTGCAGTCAAGACTTCTCCTTGTGTGATTACATTTTCAAATCTAACACCACATCAAATTAGACCCTAGAATGGGATGTCTCAGTGACTAAATATCATTCAGTGTTTTTAATAAGTTGCTTTCTAAAAGACAAGCATCCATACCACTCTATTAGATCTCATAAAATCACTTTCTGACATAAAAAAAATATTTCCTTTGGCTTAAAAAACCTGGTAGAATTTGGTAGACTTGTAAATATATGTACTGTAAGCTGTTATTTTTATAGTGTGGCAGATATAGCACTGCCTTTCCTGGCAGTCATGATCTTATCTCAGTGTTAACTCAGATGAAAAATTATAAAGGAAATAAACTTGTGTCAACCACAGTTTTATTAGAAAACCCATTTCAAATATATGTATGCAGTCAAACGTTCAGGTTTGCTAACATTTTGCTTTTGATAGCATGTACTATTCTTGTACTAAATCTCCTTTGTTTCTCAGCTCCATTCCCTGCTTTATTTCAGCATCTCTGAACACCAGTGCTTCACCTATGCTCAGCTGTGACACAGGAGCTGTAGACTATACAGGTAACCCACAGCATCATGTGGAGAAAAATGGGAGAGGACAAAGTCTCCTTGGTAAATTTGTATGGACTCATAACACATTTCTCTTCTTTCTGAGTTCCTGCAGTCATAGGAGTATGCTCTAGTGTCCCAGTACTAAAACAGTTACCTTGTCTGATTGTAGGCAAGCCAGTTGCTGTTATTCAAAATGTCACAAAAAACCCAGCACCACCACCACCAAAAAAACCCAAAACCAAACCCTCAAAACCCAAAACTCAACTGTTTTTAAACTTCTACACCAATCATTGGGGATTTGGAGATTTACTGCCAAATTTATGGGAGTAGCAAAATTGTGCACTTTGTTTTTATACTGTAATTTTTTGTCTAAATAGATACTGAAGTATCTTGAAAGCTGACAACATCTGGCTCTCCACTCTTCAGCTACTTAAGAGCAAAAATAGTAAAGCACAAGCTTTTCTGTCTTCCCGTGGGAACCAGGAGAATTTACAATACATTTTTAAATATATAAAGTGTTCAAATGTTATGTGGAACCAATAGAAACTCAAGTTTTTATAGCACTAACAGGGCAATAAACCCCTGTATTTTAGGCAGACTTCATTGTTCTTTTTCAGTCAAAATTTTATATTGACATCCTGTCACGCTGCCTCTCTCAAATGGTTTCTCCTAAATTCCTGAGGCATCACACTTCATACCTATTTTATGAGGCTGCATTCCTAAACCACACAGAGTGGTTTCCCTCTGTAGTTCTTACATCAGCCAGCATAAGCATCTCACCATGCCTAAAAAGGTGTTTATTTATTTTGCAGGAGTGAGTAGACTCAGCTCTTGCTGAAATTATTGGGATATGAAAGGTTCAGTCCCAACAAGGCTTGGAAATATAATGTACATTTGCTAAAATACCTGTAATAACCTTTTTGTTTTAGTCAGAAGTCTATTAGTCCCATTTTCTTGTTTTACATAGTCCCATTCTTTTCCAGATACCTTTCTTTGCTTTAAAATTTCAGCTCTTCAGGTCTGTGTGTGTGTGTGTGTGACTCACAGACCTTTTGAAAAAGGTCTGGTTGTCATGTCCATGAAAAACAGGTGAGGGAAAAGAAAGAGGCTATAAAAAATCGTTTGCCCTGCCCATAAATAGCAAAAATTAAATTTTGAAGTTCTATTTTGTGGCTGACAATAGGGTTAGGAAGGTTTTGGTTGATAATATTAAAGCTATAATCTTCTGTCTTGCAGGAAAATTCACAGGCATGCCTGCCTTCTCCTCTGCAGTATTTCATCAAAATAAATGCCTGCAGAGATACAGGCCTTGGCACTAAAGAGTTTGAAGGCAGGAAAAGGATCAAAGATACCAAATATAAATGTTTTGGGCTGGACTGGGAGATGGGAGGGATGAGATCAGGAGATGAGAGGGAGAGCTAAACATGTGTATTGTGTCATTGCAGAAAAATCACCTTGTAGTTTGGCATCTTATATTAACTTCTTCCTCCTAGACCCGTTATCTCCCCTTGAATGTCTGCATGTGATATGTAAGCACTTAATTTAATTAGTGTTTAATAAAAACCTTGGGCTAAATTTGACTCTGTCACATCTGTTAAATCCAAAGTGAACCCCACTGAAGTGATCAGGGCTGATCTGGAATTGCACCACAGTCAGTTAGATCAGGAACTGTCCCCCTGACCCTCATCTTGTGAAAGCATTTTCTTCCTTGACTGAGTGTTTGATGGAAAATTAGTCACCTTAGACTTACTGAGGTAGTGTTATCATCACAATGTGCCTGAATCTGGTTATTAGAGGTGTAAGTTTAGAAGAGACTTTTTAAAGTTCAAAATGTTTCCAGGCCTCCTGAGGAGCTATGGTCTCAACTTTACACTCTTGATCAAATACAGGCCTGGCCCTTAGGATCTTTGTCATGTCCAAATATGTAAAAAAGGAAAAGTTCTGTGGTTTTATTCTAGGATGCAGGAATTAACAACATGCATCAGAAGCACTAGAAAGTTTCACTTTATGAAAGTCTTTCTGTGGGGGACATTTCAACAGCAACATGAATTAATAAATAATAATAATAATGGCAACAATGTATATCGATAATAAATCCTTTTTTACAACTCCTACTTTTTCAGGGCTAGCAAGAAGATCCACTTGTGTATTGCATTGAATTCAACTGTCTTTCCAATAACAATTTCACACTGATATTCCAAATTTGAAGCAATGGTATGAGCCTACTACAGCATAGAATTTAAGAACAATGAATAATCTACCTGAAACAGCTTTTCAATCTTTCCTGCAATGATCATGATCTTTCTGTATTGCCATGTTTAGGACAAAGACTCATCAAAGTCTCCATCTTTCATTAGCTGGACATTGTCAAAAGCAAATTAACAGTGAATTTGTTTTGTAGTGGATTATGAAAAAAATTCTTGGTTTTCTTGACAAGCTTTTAAGCAGTAGTAGCTAAATACTTATTCTTCTGTATAAACACATTCTAATGTCTAGAAAATTCTTCCTTCTTTTTAATTATCCAGGTTAAAAAAAAATAAACCAGGCAAATATCACATAAATGTTTTCTACCAAGTCTAGATGTCTGTTATTGAAAACTCAATATTTTTACAAAAAAATAAATCTCTGAGTGTTTTAGATACTTACAGAACAAAAACCCTAAGCAAACACTTTAAGGAAGAAATTATTATTTTTGAAAGTATAGGTTAAAACAAGATATCACTATTTGCTTTATGTTATAACCTCATAAAGCAAAGCAGAAGGTAAATGGACTTGTCATAAGTTATATTCCAGGTGTCCTAGTACAATATAGCTAATGCATCCTGACCTCTCTTGCCCAGGTGCCTAGTGCATGAACTGCAGCCTAAAGAGAAAGCAGAAAATAAAAACTAATAATACATATCATATTACTATATAATACATAATATACCATATGATATTAATACATATCATCAGGAGAATGCTTGTTCTCAGTGGAAGTGCTTCCGTGTTTATGTGATGAATGCAGAATAGCTCAGGAACAGTTCACATCTTTAAAACTAAGAACAGTGAATATACACAGGTTGTGATATGGCAGCATATAATAGAGATTGCGCCTATGTTTAAGAGAATATCTTGCTTTGCTTATGGAATTATTGGAAATATCTATAACAATCCTATATGAAAACGGAGCAGTTTTAAAGATGAAGAATAATTAAAATTTCGTACATTTTTATATAATTAGCATGTATGAATTTTTCAGTCTCCAAATATTTCAAAGAGATTTTTAAATTTTACAGACACAACTAACACAGAGATGAACATAATTTTGTTATTTCTAGTGTTTTGAAACTGAAAATTTCATAATATTTCACAAATATATAGCAAAAAATGTCCTTGTGAAGTAAAAAACATAGTTAATGGGCAGGGAGGCTACTACATTTCTTTCTTTGTAAGAAAATCTGTGGCACTCCCCAACAGTTTAAATTTGAATAGAAAAAAATTCGGTTATTTCAATAAAAAATGTGAAATAATCTATTCAGATTTGGATGGTTCAAATAAAAAGGAGATGCAAAAATGTCTGTTAATTATGCAAAAATGTCTGTTAATTGCAAACATTAAAGTAAAACAAGATTTAATCATGCACATTAAATATTTCAAAGTTGTGCAATACTTCATCTCTTTTTCTCTCATTATTTATGAAATATACTTCAAGAAAGTTTCAACAAAAGCATTTCCTTCACCTGACAGCCTCAAAACTATATATTCTGATCATCTGTAAGTACGACAATAACTGGTTATTTACTGGATAGTAAAAACAGCAAGACAGGACCAATCTTTACACCTCACCTCTGTTTTCCTTTGGGTGGTAGCTTTCACCTGTTAATATCACCAAACTTTGTCAAGAATGAGGTTACTAGAATAAATAAACTTTAACCCGATTTCCAACCAACATAATCTAGAAAAAAGTAAATGCAGTGAGCAAAATCCATTACGGTTTGTTCTGCTACTGCAGAAAACAAACCTTCACTGAAACCAAGAAATCTGATTTCAACAATCATTTCATTGTCTGTTCATACTTAAAAGAAAATTCAGTTTAGCTGCTGCCTATGTGTCTGTCTTATGTGTGCACACACAGGATATTGGTGTTGCCTTTTACTAATCAAAGAGATTCCTTCTCTTCTAAACAACTTTTCCTTCTGTTTGTTCATACTGAGAGGTCATAATCCCTAGTACGTTTAGGTATAATGTGTTGCTATGGGAATGACTGTGGTGCTATAAAGGGAGGATTATGACCCTTCACTATATAAAAATGTTAGGTTTCTATTACCTTCTTGAATAGCACTGAAGAATTTTCATTTCAGTGTTGGGAGTTATCTTTCCTAAATGGATGCAGGGCTAACTATCCATGTAGGTGATAAGTGTTATCCCTAGTTATTACTGATTGTGCCAATGCTTTGATTTCCAAGAGATAGTTAATAACTTAATAAAGAACTGTCAATGGATGAACTGAGGCCTTTAACCAGTCAGTGAAAGGCTTTGACTGCTTAAAAAGGATTTATCAGTATATGATAGAGGCTGAAGAATTACCACAAAATCCTGGCAAAAATAATATAAAACATAGCAGGGGGAAAACAGAAATGAGTTTTATACGTTTTTTAATTAATGCAAATTTTCATGTTGCTTCATTTTCTTTCATTATATGGTTTAGGATTAAAGAAAGAAACAAGCCATCACTTGACTGCTTATTGCAAGACATCTCTGGGCTTGACTGATAATAAAAAGGAGTGAATGGTATGAAGCCTAAGGAACAAGGCTCAATCACTCCCAGCAATTACTGTGTCTTATTGATAACTTGCAGCTCTATCCTGCAAATGCCATCTCTGGAACAAAGCCTGTCACAGATCAGACTGAATCCATTAAAAAGCTTTGATTAACATGTCCCTAGGGTGTGCTGGGGAAACTTTTTACGCCAAATGACAGCCTATTGCTACTGCTTCTGAATTGTCCTCCTGCAATACTCTTGTGTTTTAATCTAGTGCACAGTTTAAATTAAAAAACAGCAATGACTTTGTGTGACCTAAATACGAGCTGCTTTTATTCATTGTGGGATTTATCAACTGCTTGCAGATTAAGTATTCAGAGAAGCAACAATTAACCTTACTGTGTGTTAGCTAATATTAATTATATATCTCCTGTGCTTTCTTGTGCTAGCGTACATGTGCCCGGAGAAAGGGTCATATTTAATGTGCTCTGTTTAGTGGACAAGAAGCTTTGTACTTGTCTCCCCTTGAAAACAAATTATTTGTATTTGACAAGCATAACATCAACAATGTTGGCTTTCTTTAGCAGGAGCTGACATTGATGTGTAAATGGATTTCAGTCCTTTTAAAACAGACACACAAAAGCTCCATCTTTCTGGGCTTCAGATTTCAAGAGGGCAAGGAATTGCCCTCCGCACACCCAATCATTTTCCCATCATCCACTGGGGAAAACAGCCCTTATCTATTGTGGGTATTATTTTTTTTTTTTACCCTGCAGTCCCTTGTAAGACATATGTTGAATGGTATGTGTCAAGACCAGCAAGAAATAATACATTATGAACAAAAAAAAATTGTTTCCTTTATACTCCATAAAAATACATATTTAAAAACACCTGCAGGTATAAGAAACCCTTGCCAGAAGTCTGGCATGATGTGCTAGAATCTAGGAAAGACACATAAAAGAAAAACCTGGCCCTGTTCACATTCAGGTCAGTGTTAAAATCACATTAAACCAAAGTTATAAAAGAGCTAAATCTACAGAGAATCAAGTGTCAAAATGCTGAGCCATTTGACACAGTGGTCATTTGTTTAGTGCCAATTCAAATTTCCCGTGTTCTGAATCTTTAATGAGGGCTGGTGCTCTTAAGCAGTACCTGGGCTCAGGCTCACAAAAACCAGACGGGAGGAACTGGGCAAAACAGGGGGAGCAGCTGGGACGTGCCACAGCCCTTGCCATTCTTCTGGGCACAGCTTGTGTCTGATGTGGACGAGGGGAAGCAGAGAGGCAGGCTGGAGCTCAGTGAGCCCTCTGTCAAGCAAAATTCTCCCTGAGAAAGGGGGAAGAAGGAAGACAGAGAAATTAATCGCTTAAATTCTTTTGAACATCCTACCCTGTCTTCAGACCTGCATTACAAAATGAAATGGTGTATCAGGTATCTCTGCTTACTAGTAAAGTGCTTGATGACTCTACTGGGATTACGGAGGAGAGGAGCCAGCTAGCTTCTGTACCTTTAAAAAAGCTAAAGAGCAATAATCCTCTATGCATCAGCATTTAAATCTGAAGGCAGTGGTGGGGAAATAAATTCCCTCCTTGCTATCTACCCTTCAGGTCGTGCTGGTTGCAATATTTCATGGGAGCAGCACCTTCTCCTAGCTTTTCATTGCTTATAACATCACTTTTCCACATTCCAAATGGGATTAATTTTCCAAGAATTAAGATAGTCAGCACAAAGACATCGCCACCTGTCCCTAGTGCTCCTTTGAATGTGTCTGTGTTTATGGTTATGTATTTTTGAAGGATGTGCATGCAGATGTTGACTTAAAGTGTGTTTTACACTGTTCAGGAGTCGCAACCATAAATCTAACAAAAGACAGAGCAGCAACAGAGATATTTAGCTGCTGAGAACAAGTTTGAATAAATATTCAGGGTTCTCAGAAAATAGGTGCTATTGCTGTCACTAATTTGTGCCATTCATATAAAATGATAGGGCCATATATTTTACCACCCCTGACAATGTTATTTGTTGACTTTGTAGATTTACCATCTACATCTTCTTGACAACAATTGTCTAAAGCCTTTCTATACACTATAATTGTGACTACAAATGTGCTTTCAATGCCTCTATTACCTTCCCTTTAGCAGGTGTAGCACTTTATTGCTTGATACTACCCTCCCTTTTAGAAGTCTGGCTCCAAGCCTCCTTTGTTTCAACCCAGATGCCAGCTTCTATTTAGCTATTCATTAAAAAAAATAAAGAACACCCCACCTCCAACCATCTGGAGTAGAACTGATAGGGGAGGAGACTAATTTCTGTACCTTTTTTAGCTGTCTTAAGGTGAAAGGATTTGTCAAATCCATTAATGACCTATCTTAGATCTAATAGACAGTTCACATTCAAAAAAGCTTGTTCAGAATCTGGTTCAAACAAAGGCAACAGAAGCAAGGAAGAACATGCACAAGGGGCAGAATGGTTTGGGAAATATAAATCTACCCAATTATAATTCAAACAAAAACAAGTGAGAAACCATACTCTGCTGAGGCACTATTGGCCAAGCATCTCGGCTTTGCATTCATGCATAATTAAGCTTTAGACAGCTGCAGGCTTCTCCAGTGTGACAGGGAGCAGGATATCACAATACAAAGTAAGATACACATTAAAGCCTAAAAATAGATGGGCATATATTTAGACACAGCACAAAAACAAAACAAACAAAGAAAAACCTTCCGCAAAAAAACCCAAAACAATAAAACAACCAAAGCCAACAAAAAACCAAACAAATCAAAAAAAACCCCATAAAAGACATCAGCAAAATGAGATTTACAGAATTCCCCTCTTGCCATCACTGTGTTGTGTATAATCTTCCACAATGTATTAGATCAAAACAAGCAAGAACATTAAACAAGTTTTTGGCACACTGTTTTTGTAATTGCAGTGATACTTTAAGAATCTGTACCTATATTTTAGGATACTGTGACATGCAGATGGTAGCTTCCAAGAAGATTAAATATGCAAGAAAGATAAAGTCTCTCAGTGGGATTTTTAACTGAGCACTGCCTTGCTTATAGGAGCTGGTCTCTTTCTCTGTTACAAATCACATTTGGCATAAAGACTGAGAATGCAGTGTATTGTAATGCCAACCACTGACAGACCACTGTTAGTAGTAGCCCCAGCTGTGATGATCTCTGTGATGATCTCAGAAAATATTGTCAGCTGTAGAGAATTTGGCTATATTTTTACTTTTATCTTCCTTTGAGACTGCTTTGGTTGAGAAAAACTGCAGTTTTGTGTCCTGCTAATTGTATTAAGCCTCTGGAAAAAAAAAAAGTCTGCTTTCTAAGCTGAGTGTAAATCTTGGTTATAATGTGACTGAGAATAGATTGCTACTAAAAACAAATAAGTGCTTTCCATGATACAGGCTCAGTATTTGAGTAAAGATATAATTTGTCTATTAGACATGGGATCAAAGTTTCTTCTTAGAAAATTTTAATGTGATTAATCACACATGGATGGGAAATGTAAAATCATAATAGCCTGGGGACAGGACAAGCACAAGGCAGTTAGCATTCAGTTCACCCTTCTGAATGAAACCATGCAAATGCAGAACAACAATGTAAAGATCTTTTTTTCTGTAGAAAACCGCATAAACAGTTTTATTAGCTTTTCAAGGAAGCCTGTACAAAGATTCAGCTACTGAGTGAAAACAAAACAGAAGTGAACACAGCAGGCTGTAAGTACAGAGCCCCTACCTAAAAGATGGCAAATTACTAAGGCTGATGCTGAATTTACCGAATATGATACCTAGAGAAATCTGGGTTGCTGTCAATGATGATAAGTTTTAATGTTTTTTTTTAACCTTAGCTAAAGGAAACTGACAAGATTCACCCTCTGTGTCTGAGATGCATGTTTCTTTTTGTTTACAGTATAAGCTTTAGCAGTGTCATAAAGATATGACTTTCCTTATTTTTTCCTGATATACATCTAATAGAATATTATAAAGATGTGGTTTTTCTTTTTTTATTCAGTCTCCTTTTTTAACTTGTCTTCAGAATGATGCTTTAAAATAGCCAAGACAACAACAGCAGCACAGGGTGAAGTTAAGGTTAATTGCATTTGTACTTACGACAATTATAAGTTCTGCTCATGGTGGTCAGTCATAATTCCTCTTTGTTTCATCTTTGTCCTTTTAGTGTTTTCCAAGGTACTCACTTTCCATATGAGTTTAACTGAAGCAGAGGGCTTTGGAATTTTCAACATTTTTAGATTCTTGAATATTTGAGAATGTCGGATCCTTATTTCCTGTGAAGCAAAAAGACCATAATTTCCAAATAACCTTCTGCAGAACTATATAATTAGAATGCTTTTTGTTATAAGAGTTGTAATACACCATGACTAAACTATTTAAACAGAGTAATTTCTTGCGTGTTAAAATTATATTAACAGTGGTTTCTGTGTGTGTGCATCTGTATGTGACAGTCAAAATGAGAACTGATAAAATTATTGCAGGTATGTGGAATAAAGCTTAAAATGCAGTGAACAATCATATTTCCACCATAAGGGGAATGCTGTTAACTTTTGATCTCATACTGATGTAAATCTGCAGTAACTTTTTAGAAGTAATCTAGCATAACTAAATAACTAAAATAAATGAAAATATTCCAGACACACATACTTACACTTGAGATGTGTATTCAGCTGTTCAGGTTGTCTAGCAGGACTCCCAGGGCCTTTTTAACAATGCAGTTGGGTTGCCAGCCTGCCTGTAGTAATGCATGGAATTGTTTCCTTCAGCTTTTCATTTGTCCCTGTGGTACTCTGTAAGGTTCCTGTTCTCCTATTTTTCCTGCCCACCTTAAGTGGCAGGCCTGCCTTCAGACTGTCCCCACCATGGTGTCCTTCAAAATTTCTGACGGTCCATTTCATCCACTGGCTGGATTGTTAGTAAAGTTGTTGAACACTTTCCATGACAGTTCTAACCCCAAAGTGTGTCACTCATGACTGACTGACAGGTTGGCTTCAAACTGTTTGCACCTGTCCTGGGAATCCAATTGTCCAAAGAGTTTTTTCTCTCACTCTGTGTTCCAGTCAAAGCCTCCTCTTTCATATTCACTATTTGCCTGGGGATTGACATGAAGGGTGACTAATTCATACCTCCAGATCCTCCTTCTTGCATTTGTTGAAGTGCCAAACATTTGGCTTCTTCCCCTCTTTGAGGGCTTCTCCCAATTTCTACAACATTTCAAAAAGTGCAAGCTAACAATGCCATGGCAGAGCTCTTACAGAATCCTTAAACATATGCCATCTGGGCTGTGAAACTGTTCATATTCAAATTACTGTGGCCATCCCTAATGCAGTTCTCCTTCATTGCTGCTAGCACCTCTCACCTCAAAGTTTGCTGCCATGCACTGAGCCTTGGGAAGCCTGGGAGCTGGCACTGTGAGTGAGACTGGGGCAAATAAGGCAGCTCTTCAACACAAATATCTGCTTCTTCGCACTTTTTTTTTTATGTAAATACATGTTAATTCTATTAAGTAAGATGTGGAAGGGCAAGTTTTCTTGTAGTTTCATCTTCTGATTTTCTAAATCAACTGAAGTATTCAGGAACTACATCTAAGTCCATAACACTGGCATATTTAAATGAAGATATTATTTCTATGAGAATTGGGTTCTGCTTTGGCAAGATACTTAAGGGAGAGGCACAATTTTTAGGATTACTCATGTGTTAGCTCTACTCCTGTGTTAAAATATATGTGGGCTGAGCTGAATAGACCTGCACAGGTGAATTTGTTTCAAATATTAGGTAATTAATAAGAAGATCAATTACACAGATGAGTACTTCTCATCTAAATGGCAGATATGGTTTTCATGTAATCTTTATTTATTTCACTGCCTCCACAGACAGCAAAGCACAAACATGCAAGACGTTACATTTGAGCAGTTGCCACACCACTCTATTTCTTCCAGGTATTTCTTCTCTCTTCTTCAACTGGACAGAGCTAACCAAATGCTGTGCCTGCACCTATACCTTCTGAACCAGTGCAGTCTGCTAGACAGAAGTGGTCACAGTTGTCTTGCTCAGGTTACCATGTTATATCAACAGGAAACTAGACCCTTAACAAGATTACCTCCAGATGCACAGCTCAGTCAGGGACTACTCACCTCAAGTTATGATTAAACCCCCTAGAGAACAAATTTATGAAGCAGTAATCCCTGTACTTCTGCTGACAGTCTCTTCTCATTGATGCTTCAATATTTTCATGCAGCGTTTATCTTGTTATAAAACAACAACAGCAAAAAAGAAAACTCCTTTGCCTCTACACTTATTTCTTGTTTTGTTGTGGGTTCAAAAATGCTTAAAATTAAGGGCATAGATTACAGAGTTCTCATTCTGAACATGGCAGATCCTTCTATTTCTCCTGTGAATAATGCATTTTCAGTCACTCCACGTCATTGAGAAATGGTGCTGTTAGGCGTCAAAGGAGCATACTGAGGATGATAAATAACAACAATCTTACTTAAGATAGCTATATAAAATTTGTTTTCTGTAGTCAGGTTCAGAATGCTATTTTGAACAAAACCAGAACCACATGGCCCAAAGCATTTCCCAGATACTGATGAAGCACATAACTGAGGGTAGTTCCATATCATGGAGCTGCATTTGGTTTTGGAGACAAGAAGTAAGAAACGGAAATCTTGAGCTGTGACACAGACACACCCATGAAAGCAAAAGTCCAGGAGATACTTTTGGGCAGAATGTCAGCCACATCCTGTTATTGGACTTCTCATATGTTAAAGGAAGCAAGACTAGATATAGCCTGTAAATAGAACAGATTACAAAGAGATAGGTAACTCCCTCATGAAGTTTTCCTCTTACAGAAATAGCCTTCCAAGTTCAGAACTTGCAAAATGCTACACGTATAATATAGACAAAACCCCCTCCTGTGACTCTTTTCCTGTTTTCTTTCACTCATAAAAGAGAATAGAGCCTTCTTTTGCTGGCAATGAATGCATTTGAACATTGCAACATAGATCAGCCTTTATGGGTTTGTGTATGCGTGTGAGAAAGGCTGTTTATATATATCATCTGGTGAATAATTCATGACTTACTGATATAATTATTTACTATTATTTATGTTTCTATTATGCAGGAAATCCCTAGGCAGGAAAATGTTGGAGGATGGGAAAGTAATCTAGGAACATGCTCTTCTTGTACTTTCTTCACACATCCCCTATTGAAGGCAGTATCCTGGTGGAGACAGCTACGTGAGGGAAGTTAACATGGATTCTGTTGTATGCCTGCTCCTGTGTGAGGACTTGACTTTCTCTTTTCCTTAGATGAAGTTCAGTGATCTAGAACCAACAAATATGACTTTTTCTGGGGCTAAAATAAGCAGCACTGCTCATGACCACCCAAGCACACTGATTAAATTAAAGGCTTTTGGAACAGTTTTACATAGGATTTTGTTGTATGTTTTCTTATGCATAATGATTAGACTTCTTGCAGTAGTCATTACTATCCCAATAATTTCTTTTTTAAATCATTTTGATAAGTTCTCTTTTTATACTTCCTGGAAATTTCCATGTGGAGATTGCACTCAGAGAGTGCTTCTGACTATTTCATTTATGGAAGCTTCTGAGATGCTTCATGTCCTAAACACAAAATCTTTGTGGGATGATGAAGGAAGCCTTCAAAGGCAATTTTCTGCAGATACAGAATGAGCAGATTGTTCTCTTCATTGGATGTTGGCCTTTTCACAGCCTTCATAGGCATCTCTAGCTCTCATAAAAGTGATAAAAAAGGGATGATCAAGACACACTTTCTATTCTGGATTAATTTTTCCTTAGCACAGAGCACATATGCTCAGTTGAAAACAGTAAGTATGCTGTGTGCATGACTGGCCAGTGTTGCACACAGCACATCATAATCAGCATTTGAGAGCAGCATTCTCTTGTGGAGAAGGACTTGAAGTTGTTGAGGGTCAAGAAGCTCAACATGACCCAGCCATGGGCACTCCCAGCCCAGAAAGCCAAACGTGTCCTGGGCTGCATCCAGAGCAGCGTGGGCAGCAGGGGAGGGAGGGGATTCTGCCCCTCTGCTCTGCTCTGCTGAGACCCCACCTGGAACACTGCATCCAGTTCTGGGGTCCCCAGTGTGAGAAGGATATGGACCTGCTGGAATGAATCTGGAGGAGAGCCATGAAGATGATCACAGGTCTGGAGCATCTTTCCTATGAAAATGGGCTGAGAGAGTTGGGGCTGTGCAGCCTGGAGAAGAAAAAAGGTATCTGGGGGATACCTTTCAGCACTTTCAAGCACCTCAAGTGGGCCTACAGGAGGGCTGAAGGGGGTATTTTTATAAGGAGATATAGTGATAGAACAAAGGACTTTAAGGCAATGTAAGTGGATTTAGATTAGATATTAAGAAGAAATCCTTTCCTGTGAGGTTGATGAAGGAGTTGTCCAGAGAAGTTGTGGATTTCACAGTCCTGCAAGAGTTTGAGGCCGGAGTGGGAGGAGCCCTGAGAAACCTGGTTTTGTCCAAGGTGTCCCCGCCCATGGCAGGAGAGTTGGAACTTGATGATTTTTTAAGGTCACTTCCAGCTCACAGAATCTGTGATTCTATGACCTGGTCAAACAACTGTGTGAATCCACAGTGAATCTTGTGCTCTTCTGTCACATTATTTATTTCGTAGACTTTTTCAATAAAGTACCAGAAAATAGTAAAGAATTTAATCCTTCCATAGTAAATTCACTCTGTTGAATCAAAATTAATTCCTCTTGTAAGATATTTAATATTTGTAAATCTTAAGAAAAAAACCCACAACCTAGTGGAAAACTACATTTCTAAAAGTAGTTCAAATTAGTTTTTGTGCAGTGTATCTTTCCTATTTGTTGCCATTTTACAGAAACAGTGGTTTCTCTGTGTGTACATCTGATATAATTACAAATAACAATTAATGAAAATATTTTAAAGCCCTAATAACTGAAAAAAAAAATTGAAAAAAAATTGGAAAAAGGACACAGCTTGATCTAATTCCATATCTCAGCAAGCTGGATTGTTACAACCACTGAGTTCATTAAGACAGATTAAAGACTGAACAGAAAGACAAGGGTAAAGATGTGATTTTTATACGTTTGATCATACCATAGCTTTTAATAACTTCACGACTTTATCACAGAATGCTGTGTTTTCCACCCTCCTATGTTGCTTTCCAGAAGATAATCTAAATCTTCTTGGAACCATTCCCATTTCCCAGATTACAGCATCATTTTTTGCAAGTTAATTTAATGTGCTCTGCTGAAATATGGCAGTTCTGGGATGATACATGAAGATAGGGTAGAGATGATGTGATTCTTTCTTCCTGAAGAAGTCCAATATATTTTCCTTCAGGAAACATATTCCTATCTTCTGCTGCGTTATATTTCTGTTATCAGGACTTGTAATCTTGGGGTTAGGCCAAAACTACCCACCATATGTTATAGATTAAAATAAATTTATGGGAATTTCCTCTTGCAATACTCATTTCCACTTTAAAAAAAAAAAAAAAAACACTTCAAAGCCTATAATGAGAGGGGCCTTTTGGAAAATGGATTTTGTCTGCAAAGACATTTCCTTACTTTTAACTCCATAAATGACAAGTTTTTCTCAACACCATGTCACAGGAGGTATATCACTGTAACAAAACTCCACAAGGACATAGCATGTAGGAAACCAACATGCCTAATTAATACAATCTTGAGGTAATACTAAAAAAGAAGATCAAATTATTAGTGAAAAATAAGTAGAACTTCTGTTAATATTAAGAGGACCTTTTGCATGCATATTTGAGTGTCACTTTTAGTCAACAGAGTCATGGCCCTGTTAATCCTACTGGTGAAGTTTAAGAAGGCTCCCAACTAATAATTTAATCATTACTGCAATTAGACTTGTAAGGCTGATTGGCACATCAGTTAACGACAGTGATGAAAGAGCCTTTGCCTTCAAATGAACTGAAAATTGGTGACTCGTAAGGACTAAGTTCTATATCCCTCCTTTTACCTTGTGCCAAGATTAAATAGAAGGGTTGTTGGTTTGTTTTTTTTTTTTTTCTGAACCTAAACTGTGAAATGAAGTTATGGGCTGAGCTAGAGCATTGTGTCTGTGCTTAAGGCTCCTGGTCTCAGAATGGTGAAGTGAAACCAGAATGTAACTCAAGTATAACCAGATTAAAATTCATGCTTGTAACTCAAAAAGTATGATTTTGTACTTCCTGTCTTCACAAAATAGGATGAGCCTATAGAGTGAGTACAAACTGTCTATGACACACATATCTGATTGTCTACACATTTCACTTAGTGATTGTGCAAAGGTTTGAAAATATGAATGCTGTTTAAGCGTTTGCACATCTTTGCTTAAGCTATTGCACAGCTCCTGGAGAATACTTCTCAGAAGGTTGCAGAGTTTTATAACATATCACCAGCATTAATAAACATTCTGCTTCAGAGCCTAACATCTTTCAATGAAAATTTCTGTGGTTACCCCACATTGGCCTCAGAACTTGTCTTAATTTTTCAAGCTGAGTGTACAGTATTATTTTTATTAACCCTGTCCATATAGCTAATATTAGCAACAACTTTATACTTAGGTGGCAATTGTGCTTTATTGAAATTCACATTAAATGCTCCTTTTGCCAAGAGTGAGAAAATGATTGATTATACCCCATTAATACTCCTAACTCCCTAACAATTAATTCTGAAGACTTCTTGACTCCATTTACATCAGATGCATTTCTTGTCACAGACCACATAATTTGTTCGCTGGTGTTGTCAGAGGTGCCAGTGTGCACCAGCACACTGTGCCTCCCACAGACACGTCAGGAATTTTGGGAGGGCAGAGTCTGTGCTTCTCTGCTTGCCCTTGCAGGTTTAGTAGGATGAACAATAAATTGAGGTTCATTGTCAAAGACCTCATGGACCTAGCTGTGACACGATGCTTTTGGAAGCAGATAACCTTTTATACTCTTCATTTTGAAAAGAAGGAGAAGAAGAATACAGCTGTCTATAGAGATAAAGTAAGAAGCAGGCAGTCTGAATCACAACAGCCCTCTGTAAACATAGGGACTGTGATTGATTCCTGTGTTTGGGAGACATAAAAAATTGGATTGGTAGAAAAGCTGGTTTACAACATTTTTGTTACATGACAGTCTTTGATGTTGACATTACAGGAGACTCAAGGCCTTGTTACCTTTGTTATCCACACAAGATGTTGTAGAAAGCTTGTGTGGCTGAACTGCACCAATAATCTCAGAAAGCCCAAGCTCGAGATCTGAACTGGAGTTTTAAGAGAGGTGTAGGGGGAGGCACCTCATTTAGCATTTTGTAAGGATCTATAGCTGAAGTGGCTGCCCATCACTCTAGGAAATCAGTTAAGGGAAAGAGTAATTTCCAAGGCCTCCTTAATCTAACCCTAGTAAAAACTAAAATCCCCAAAATGAGTATCAACAAGGACCCATTTCTCTCCTTGCTTAGAAGGAGGGACCTAGGGGACAAATTTGGATGTGTTTGCACTAGAGAAGTTGCAAGAAGCTGAAAGCTATTTCCAGGTACTATGACTAAAAGGCACCACTAATGAGAAATCAGGTTTTCTGAGGTATCCACATGGGCACCACTAGCAGAGTCAATGAAAAATTTGTTTGGTTCACTTGAAGGATGGGAGACAACTTGGGATAAGCCCTAAATGTCATGAATGGTGATCCATATCTGAAACACACTCTATTTTTTGTCACCATGAAAACTGCTTAATGTTTTTATGTGATGTCAAGACCTACAAAGATTCCAACAAAATTTCAGAGGGTTATGTGTTGCACTCTTTCCTCTTTTGACATTTTATGAAGAAAAACCACTATTTTCCCCATAGAACAGTGGTCACAGTCCTTTCATGTATATTAAAGATCCCTTTGGGTTTTTTTTCAGAAGAGAGTATTTTCCTTTTGTATATTGCCGCAACAGATATGACAAAAAAAAGATTTAATATCAATGGGTAAATTCATTACTGCTGTAATGTACTGAAGTTCATATTACTAACAGGATTAATGTAACAATTACAAGTGAGAGAATTTGCCACTGAGATTTATTTTCAGTCTTCATAGAGGCACAGTAATAATTGTCATTGTTTCTAGAAAGCAATTGCTATTTTCAAAAAACAAAACAAGCTTACACAGACAATCTGAAGTCATCATTCCCTGCCAAAGAAACTAAAAAAAGCCTGAGATTTCACTGAGTATCAATGAAATTATTTGTAGGTTGCCCAGGCCAAAATAAACACTGCAGATAAAATTCTGAGTAAAAAGGAGAAAATGCAAAAAAAAGCCCCAAACCAACAAAAAAAAAAAAAAAAATTGCTCATTGCAATAAAGGTAATAAAATACTGGAACTTTGGAACTTCTAAGTTAGGAAGATGAATTTGACTTGACAAAAATCTCCAAACAAATCAATTAGCATCAGAAATATTTTAGGAAGTTCTTGGGTTTGTTCTCAATTTCAAAACCTAAGTTGTTTTAAAATCAAGATTTTATTGAAAGTTAGTTAAACAGCACCATCTTCCTAAGCAAATATTTAAATCCTGACAGAAGGTTTAATGAAGGCTAGTGGGATTAACTTAAGAAAATACCCATGATTGGAGTGATTATTACAATTAGACCCATTCATGTCAGAGTTCTATGGTTCTTTCTATTAGATAGTTTTACCAAAGCTAGTGAGATTAATACAAAAGCAATGCCCAAATTTGAGGTCATTATTGCAATTAGAGTTGTACATGTCAACATTTCACAGTTTTATTAGGGAATGATTAATGTTTTTATGCTGGAGAAGGGAGTTTATTGTCTGCTTTAGGCCACATGTCATCAAATAAAAATTTAGCTCTAATGCAATAATATTCTCCTAATTGTTGCAATCAGTTATGCTAAAGCAGCTCTTAACACACCAAAATATGGAAAGGGGTGTTTTTAGTTGTACCAAGCTACACGTTCTGATCTTGGTGGAAATATATTAAATAAAGAGCATGGCCAGCAAGGTTAGACTTAAATGTGAGTCACACAAAGATAAAATAAAATGGACATTCACAGTCATATTGCCACCAAGACTTGTTGATGCTGCCAGGTCAGTGTTACAGTTGTAGTACAGATTACTCACTATTACCTTTGGGTGGCCCTTTTTTTTTTTTTTTTTTTTTGTCTTTTTTTTTTTTTTTTTTGGTTTTTTTTTTTTTTTTTTTTTGTGCATGTGTTTATTGCTTTTTGGGTTTTTTGGGTTTTTTTTTACTTTTTTAAATGACTTTACAAAGCACTGATTTGATCGGGCAACACACTGAGTGATGATGTGCCAGATTAATCAAGATTCCTGAATTCAAATGATGAGACATAACTTGGCATTGCTTCTTATTATGAAAGCCAAAAAGTGAAGAATATGTTGTACAGTAATGGAAATGAAAAAGACTGGCTTTTCTGGCTTTCTGAAAGAAGGAATCCATCACTGTCTGCTCTATTTTTTAATAAAGCAGTCTCCACTTCATGCTTCCCAAAACCTCTTCATTCAGATTTGCTGTTGGAAGAATTGTGTCAACCTTGAAAAATAATGAAAAGTGTGAAAACCGAAGTCTGCTTTTTTAAGTGGTGGTTTTAACTCTTCTCTCCCTAAAACTGTAGCGAAATCTTTTTAAAAATACAAATCAGTGCACATTTCCTTTGTTCAAAACTCACAAATGCAACTCCCATGAAAATCATTACTGGCTCTAAAAAATTATTTTTAGACATATTAAAAATATGTTTATTTTTATTCTTTCCTGCTTCCCAATTTTTGACGCTCTTGTGTATTGCCATACACTTTAAATGTAAATGCTGTATGACTAAGTATTCCCATTTCCTCCGCCATACTAATTGCACATGCCAAATTCTGATTTGGGTCTTTGGCTGCACATTAACTCCCTGGTGAAAAACTGTTGGATTTCTGCCTGTGCTATCCATCAGAAAATGTTCTTTATCAGGTCTGCTCCGTTCAGGCCTCTCTGCAAAGATATAAAGCTCTGCTTCTTATATGACATTTAATCTCCTTTCTCCTGCCTTCTTTAAACTACTATGCTCTTCTTCATACCTTATGCACCCTCATACTGTCTTAACTCTCTGCCTTAAAGAATGCATGTTCCCAAGCCGGAGTCTTGCTCATGAAGCTACATTCCTTCAGTCACCTTTTGGCACACGCAATCCACTTCCCAGGCTGTCCTTGCATGGCCTGTGTTCCGTCAGTGCCAGCTACCTGTGTCTTGCTTATCCCTTTAGCACACTGCCTTCCTTCACATCCTGAGCTCTGCATCCATTCCTCAAATGAGCAGTTCCCTGAGCAGCAGTAGGCAGAGTTGTAATAAGAGCTAATGTGGTACCTTAAAATGTGGGCCTGGGAAATAACTGACTATGTGAAAAACCTTCCCACTTGGTTTACCCTTCTTTTTTTTTTTTTCTTTTTTAAAGTGGTCTCAGAACTTCAGCCAAACGACATGGTATGCAAACCCATTGTACCCTGCAGGGTTAAGGTCTAGAAGCCAAATAAAAAATGTGCAACACTGATTTTTGTTCTTACAATAATCTATAGCTCTTGTGAGTATTTTGAGGATGTCACAGTCTGTGAAAGATCAGGCTGGCAACAACAGAAGGTTCACAGCATATTACAGGTAGCCTGAAAATTCTTGGAACCAGCAAGCTTTTTGGAACCAGTGCTCTGCTGTAAAGGGATCTACAGCTGCAATGTTTCCACAGCTTGCTGGAGCTGTCTCATCGTTCTGTGTGAGAGCAGTTACCCTTGCTACTTCAGAGATATAAATCTGTTAATTTCTGTCTCTTGCACTTTTCCTCCTCCTCAAGTAGGTAAAGAAATTTCTTATGGAAAGGCAGGAAGTCTTTTGGCTCTGCTTTTTGCTGCTCTTCACATAAGTGATCACATGCAAACTGTATGAACATCCTTGCTTTCCACATTTTTGTGATCTAGTCTGAAAATTCCTGAGGTGTGAAAGTGGAATGTCACATCTGAACAAGGAGTTTTTTCTATAAGGTTACTTTCTCTTTCAGGTATGGTGAATTTTCTTGAAGAAGTCATCTCTAGAGGTTTCACTACACAGAAGTATTGTACTATCTTCTCCTTTATAATGTGACTAAAAACAATTAATTCAGTTTTGATAGCATAAACCTCTGCCTCTACATTTACATACTCAAAAATTGTCTGAAGGGACTGTTGTTTCAGTTTAAACTACTTCTGAACAGTATGAATTTAAGTGAAATTTATTATATGGACAGAAAGGACAGCTACATACAACATGAATGCAGTTCATGGCTTATGTCCTAGTGGACACAATTATCTGAAACAGTAAAAAATAAGACAACATATCTGTCATGGAAACCATAAGGGAATGTTTTCTTCATGGAGCTAACAGTGGACGCACCACTTAGTTTGGAATTTGGAATGTGCTAGGAAAAGGCAAAAGAAAAACAATCAGTAAGCACCACATTGCAGCAATTCATCCTTCAGGCCAGGTTCATCTGTTCTTGCCCACAAGTATGCCAGTCATCTAACAAGTAACAGCCTAATTTGGAAGAAGACAAATTTAGAAGGTTCCAAAACAGGTTGGAATATGGCTGATAGACGAGCTGGAGATTATGGGTTAGAGCAGCCCTAGAATATCACAGTAGTTTTCTACTGTGTTACATCACAGCCATTACATAGGTACACCTCAAATCTTCAGTGAAAAAAACAGGTGGCAAGCAGAATGTGAATGGATCTGCTGAGGTGTCACCATGTTTTCTGGACTTCTGGGTCTGCTGAAGGAGTAGTGGTGTGAAGCAGGACAGTTGTAATGTATGTTTGTAGTTGTAATTTCTCAAACTGCTCCACTTGCCTGCTCCACATGTCTCTGTCAGATGTGCTCAGATCGTATAAGAAGCAATGTACGGGAGAAAAACATAAAACCAAAATAATTGCATTTCTATTGGATTAATTTCCTAATGCATAGGAGCCATTTTATTGAGAGATAAGTTTTGTAGGTATTTTCAATAGTAGTGGTAAATGGCAGCGAGCTGCTTTGCTGTCATTCTGCACGTGGCTGTGCTCTGTTGCTAGACCACCAGCCCAGCTCCTAGCGATCTCTCTGCTGTCATGTATGGCTAAATTAATTGTGGGTCAAAATTGGGGCTGGTTCTCAAACTCAAGCAGTTAATGTTCTTGTCTTCATTATGCCAATTTGTCTAACCAAAGCAGTTAATACATCTCTGTAAA
>VWZP01009758.1:576258-675807 GCA_013396995.1 Dicaeum eximium
AGAAGCAACTCTTGCTGACAAACTGACATCTGTCAAATGTAATTTCCAGTAATATGTCACCTCATCCTTTGGGAATATTTTTAGTCTTACTATTTTTAACTCAGAACTTCTGAGTTCTTTTTCCTTCCTTAGAAGTTCACAGATAGCATGTTGTTAATATTGGTTTAAGTTAAAAATATTATATTTTATAATACAACTATGAAAATTTGAATACATTAAATAGATAATTTATGGACTGCTGTCTACTTTTCAGGGCCTTGCAAGGCATTTTCTAGGCAAAAAAAGTTACATATTTTCAAAACTACTAGTGAACCCTCATCTCTGCTGGACCAGCCTGTTGATACTGTTCAAGTGCAAAAAAATGTACATAACTTCCTATAAGTTTACATGCCATCATTGTAAGCAGGCAGCCAGTTCGACAAAATCTCATAATATGGACACTTTCAGGCATTTCATTTGAATCTTAGTGCAAGTACAAGTGACAGTCTTTAGGCCGTCTGGTTATAGACCATGCATTTCATCACTGTGATTATTCACCGAAAAGGAAAAAAAACCCAAAACATAAAACCCAAACAAACAAAAAACCCCAAAACCATTTTAATGTATTTTATTTTAAATTGTCATGCTCAATTTTGCAGTCACAGTGGTATGCTATGAAACATTGTGACAGATGGATGGATCTCATGAAATAATCTTTGATTGTTCTCTTTGCTCTTTCTGTATGTGTCAAAAGTAAACAATAGAAAGCCTTTTCTCTGTCATGTTGCTTCTCAACAGATTAAGATGGAAAGTGGAATAAGTGCAAAATATAAATATTATGGCAGGCTTAAAATAACTATTTCTTGATGTTTGATTTCATTCATTCTGTATTTTATTTTCTGAAGCACAAATATTGTACTACATTTAGCATTTAGATAAAGATACATGAAAAATGTCCAAAACATAGCGAAAATAATACACTTCAAACTGGTCAAATTCAAACAAATTAGGATATTCTTCTGTAAATTGCACTGAATTCAACTAACTTCTTTGTATTAGGTAAGGCTTAGCAATAAAAAATCCACAGGATGTTAAGATCATGCATAAAGATATTGATCATAAGTGTAAAAGCTACTCCACATCCATCATCAATTTCTGGTACATTTCAAAACCTGCATATATTTGTGGTTTTCTTCCTTTAGTCCATTTTTATCCTTCAGTTTGCTAAGCAATTAAAACCAACTAACCTAATATCAAAGTTGTCTCATTTAATTAGAAATACATTTTATAGTTTTCATTATTAACTTGCAGATTTTAAATTGTGGGCAGGGGTTGAGGGCAGGTAAAAACAATTTCATTTACATTCAGCCATGCACCGTGCACTCAGATGTTACCTGGGTAAATTGTGCTTCAAAGCTGAAAGTTTTGGCTTAGTTCTATTTAAGCAGGAAAATCATAATAGGCAACACTGAGAGATGTAAGGGACCCTTAATGCCCACTGACCAAAACCCTCTTGATTTACACAGCAGAAACAATAAGATTTCTTTGGATGCACCACCAGTGGATGAAATGACAGAATTTGGTTTTGGCTGGTTTTGCAGCAATTTCAATACAAACAAGACAAAAACAAGCAAGCAAACAAAAATAGTTTACCTCTTTGCATACTAGATATTCCTTTAATTTGCAGTTTTAAAACTTTTCTCTTGGAATTCTCACTGAATCAGGGAATCAGGCTGTTTCTGTGAAGAGCCCTCATAGGAACACAGCTGTGATGGCACAAAGTCCTGTTGACAAATACCATGCTTACATTATAAATTTAATCAGAGAAATTGTGATGGAAAAAAATAATTAAACCAGAAGAAATCATTACCGTTATGGAAAACTTATTTGACTATTAGTTCTTCTTTCTGGCTACAAGAAGAGTAGCTCTTAGGAGTTCTTAGGAGCCAATTCTTATCCTTTGACATGGCAAGAGAAAAATCATACCTCTGCTGGTGCAGCTATTTAAAGATTTAAATGTAAAAGAAAAAAGTTACCCTGATGTATTGCTTAATAATATCTTAAGGTTCATTACAAAAAAAAAAACAAAAAAAACTTTACAATCACAATGGTTTTAGTGTAAGAAACAGTAATTATCATTATTATGACCCTTAGTAAAATATTTAATTTTTCTTCCTTCAGCCTTTCCTCCCACTTCTGATTGTATTTAGTTCCTGTCATATGTGAGGAGGTAACACTTTCTCAAATTAATCTGAGAAATGGCCTCCTTTCACAAGTGGTTTTTAAATGTGTTTCAACAAACATACTCTACTCATGTACTCATGCTACTGGCTTTAACCTTGGCAAGAACACGAAGTATACAAATGCAGTGCCCAGAAGGCACAGTCATGCTGAGCTGTTCTTACAGCAAAACTCTGGAGGATATAGCAGGCACATTGCGGGCACTTTATGGCACTTCACACCACCAGCTTTTTGTCCCTGACAGCACTCTGCAGCTAAAGGAAAAAGACATCAACTCGAAATCAGACACGAGATGCTGTCCAGTTGAAAAGGTTACTGCAGCAAATGAGCAATTAGTGCACCCTGCTGCAATGACTGCTTTAGGTTGAGAAAGGACCTGGACAAAACACAATAGCTGAACACACCAGCTTTGTAATCTGTTTGTGACAAGTCAACAGTCGGTGCTGCACAATGAGCTGGCAGGGTATAACCCTCAGGGACGGCGTGAAGCCTGTTCTACACAAGAACACCAGGCTTATTATGTGTTTATGCCTACATTTGAAAAGATTGTTTCTTGTCAAAATATACCAAATCAAACTCTCAAACAACATTTGCTGGGAATGAAATTTTCAGGTGACAAAGTTCTATGTACTACAAGTGCTTTAAAGAAATGCCATAAAAATCACTTCACTAACCTGCACAAGAGCAGCCTCATCAAAGGGATCCATTTATAAACTTAATCAGATCAGATCAATATTGCTTGGTCTACTGTTCATTACAAACAAGGTTGCTAGGAATTGTTTTCTTTACCAAAGTCTGGTCTTACGTAGTTTAAACATTTTTTTTTCAAGAGTTAGCTTGACAGTCTCATATCAGCATGATTCTGTCAACAGAAATGAAACCTAAAATGTATTTAACGTTTAATACATACATAGTGGTTTACAAACCTCAAAATGCTCTCTGGGAGAAAGTACACAAAGGAACAAAAGTCAGGAGGCAGAGAAAAATAACTAATGCAATGGAAGAGTGACATAAAGTCAGAATAAATGTGAAGAAAAAGATAGACCAACCACTTAGGTGAGATTTACAATGGCAGAAAATCTACATGCTGGAATTTGTAGTCAATTGTTGCAAGCCATTAATGTATAATGGATGTACGTTTTCCTCGCTGTAAAAGATGCACTAAAAAACCAAATATCTTCCCCTGTGAGAAGCAGAAACATCTGGATTTTGAGAAGGGATCAGGCAATGCAGACAGAACTCTTCCTTGCACACTGCCGAAGGGACAGCTGGCAGTCAAATAAATTGTCATTTTCACAAAGAAAAGGCTTAATTGTTCAAATCTGAACCTCCTCACCACCACTTGCTTTTTGCTCACATCAGCCTTCATAAACAATGAAGAATAGAAGGGAAAGTCTTTCAAGTAAGGAGATGTGAAAAGGTTCAAAGGAATGAGGCAACAAGATTGTTTTAAGTTAGCAGTTCACAGGTGGCTTAAGCTGATCTAAGACAGAGTTGCACCCAACAGGAAAATCCTGTCTTCTCATCTGCTCTTATCAGCTGGTTTTCAATGACTTCTTCTTGCCCAGCTCCCACAAGATGTGGTAGTAAAAAGAAGCAGACGAGCTTGGTAGGAAAGGGGATGAGAAGAGAAGAGAAGAGAAGAGAAGAGAAGAGAAGAGAAGAGAAGAGAAGAGAAGAGAAGAGAAGAGAAGAGAAGAGAAGAGAAGAGAAGAGAAGAGAAGTATGCTGATGAAAACACTTGGGAGAATTTTTCTGGAAGATCCTGCTTGGTGTTCTTCCCTCTTCAGCGAGTACAGTTCTTACAGAGTTTAGCACACCCAGAATTGAAAAAGGACAGTCTAAATTAATGCTTTCCTTTCAGGAGGATTTGGTTCTTTTTCTGAGTATATCAATGCCTCAGTACTGCCCAGGGAGAGAAAGCCTGCTTCTTTCACAGCAGTCCACACAATTAGAATGTGACTAACAATGCTTTAAATTTTGGATTTGTCTATTTGTCCATCAGTTACTACTACCCAGTACTTGCAATACTGTTTACACTGCTCACTGAGGGAGCTCTGACAGCAGAGGTGACTAAACTAATCCTAAGAGGTATTAGTGAAGGATAGTGCTCTCAGGCAATTCCCTTACATGTTGTTAAAGGAAATTGAATCAAAGGAAATCCCCAAAGAGCTTTTAGGAAGAGGTTTTGCATTTGTCTCTTGATATCTCCAACTAAAAGACAAAAGCAGCCCTGAGTTATCAAAGGACAACAGATAGCTTAGAAATAATTTATTGAAAGGTCATGGGGATCTCAGAGAATCATTTAGGAATTTAGGAATCATGAGCAGGACAGCGAGCAAAAATATTATCCAGGGCTTGGGGATAGTAATTAATAATTCAGTTTTAAGTTTAGGTACAATGGTCTATCTAGAAATGGAGAAAACCCAAGGACAATACAAAGTAGAAAAACGCAGTTAGAGCAGAAGTAATTGCAATAATTAGCTAGATGGCTGATGTACACTTCAGCTTGTTCTAAGATGAACAATATTTTTCAGATTGCAGAATAACTAATATTGTCCAGAAGAAAGACCTTTTAATTTTTAAATCTCTGGGGTTTTTGCATATTTACTTATGGCATTGTAATTTTTGGCTAACAGGGATACACTCTTTTTAATGAAATGTACTATGTAAATAAGATAATGTTTTCAGTAATTTTTTTAAAGTTGATATTATCTCTAATTTCTTCTCTTTGCTGAACTGAAGTAAGAACAAGGGCCTTGAAGCATACAAATGGTTTCATGTGCTTTTACCAGGTAATAATGCAAAGCCATCTGTAATCCAATGCCCATTTCCTAGATTACCAGTGATCTAAATACCAAAGAAATCGGTCAACTTTCTTCTTTATTCCAAAATCTCAATTACGCTTTTTACAAGTAGAATAAAAACCCAAAAAATACCAAAACCAACAATAAACCCCGACATCCTATGGTACACACAAGGACTCTGAAAACCAAAGGATCAAAACCAACAAAGCTATCATCAATCCAGTGGGAAAGCTAGAAACCAGGACTAAGAAAAATTTCAGTCTGCAACTGATTTTACAATGTGCCTCTTTTATTGTTGTTACTTTTGTTTCATTCAAAGAACAACAGTCTGTAGCAAGACGAAGATTTTCATGCTTCCTTGCTCCTTTTCTCTTGTTTCTACACGTTCTTTTTATAGTCCTGAACTTTCACTTTTTAAGATGCTATATCAAATATCCAAATGAGTTGTTAAATACACACCACAGAGGGTTTTTAAAGCTTTCAGTGTAATGATGAGGCTTTAATACTAACATACAGAAAGAAGAAGAAAATTAGAATATTCACAGAAACTATAATATGATTTTTAGATGACAAAGGTTTTTCCAGAATTCAGAGACTATCCAAAAGAATGTATTAAGCAAAAGAAGATATCAAATATAAGCCAAGGACACCCAACTGCAAAGGAATTTAAAGTTCACACTAAGTAATAAAGCAGTTTCACTCTGAAACACCAAGAAAGGTTTTTTTCACTTAGTTATTTTCTATACTGAGGTCTCATATACATATTTTTTAACACAGAAACTCTTGTTTGAGTGACAAAGCCTGAAATATGTTACTAATGTAACACATTAGTATCCTAATGTGTTACAGAAACTTCCTCCCTTTTCTCTTGCTTGCTTTTTTATTCCCACATCCCTAGAATAAAAAATGGCTGGAAGGCTGGGAGGCAGACCCTGCACATTCCCTTTCAGAAGCTTTTGTGGAAGGGTTTGGCACAAGCAGCTTTAAGATCCCTTTTCACTACAAAATCTCAAAGTCAAATTTATATTTACAAAATATCCCTTCTTCATAAAATGTCAGTGTTAGTGTATGGTAATCAAACTTCCATTGCACTACATAAGACCCTTTGACGATGTTGGCAGTAAAAGCATTATGGGAAATGAGAAAGATTTCTCAGTTCTGTTCAGTTTGTTTCAGCACTTCTTTCCTGCTACTAATTCTCTATTTGCCATATTAAAATGATCCATTCAAATGGCTCCTCATCCTCAGTGCATCATCAGTTCCTTTGCAGTACTCTTTCCTACCTTGTGGAATATCTGTTTGCTCAAAATCCCTCTTACATTTCCAGTCTCTGTGTGGATACTCCACTTGATTGTCCAGCACCAGAAACCTTATATTAAAAAACCTGGTAGGCAAAGAGCTTTCCAGAGATTTGAGTTAATTAGTGAAAAATAGTACTGAAACAATTATTTCTATTAAAAAAAAAACAAGAAGAGAAGAATGAGGCAACAGTTTTCTGTAATCACTTAAAAAAATTGTTAAAAATAGCTCCCAGAGGCCTAATCCCTTTCTCAGATAGACTAGTACCCTAGTGGTGAACCTCTACTGAGTGCCTTCAGATCAGTATTTTTTTTTGCCTTACTAGTTCAGTGACAGCACTCTTCCTTCACACTGGACTTTCTGCAGAAGAAAATGTCATCCATAAACTGGATGATGTGCAGTCTGCAAGTATAGGAAGCTGGGAAAGAGAAACAGAACTAAAACTGATCTGTAGGGGATTCAGGAGCAGAATTAAGACAGAAGGAACGATGGAGCAGTTTATATGCAGGTGTTTTTCTTTTGTAAATTCCATCTTTGCTCTTTGATAATGAAATGCCCTGGGAGGACTTTTTAAATATATGAAAGGGAATTTTCATCGGAACACATTTGGGGAAAAAACAACAACAACAACAAAAAAAAGCCAACATAAAAGAACATTAAAAAAGCTTATTACCCATTACACACCCATCCAGCATATAAGCCATTCAAATGACTTCAATCAAGCCAATTTGCATACAGCGCACACAAAATGGGCATGCAATTTGCACATTTTATTGTAAAGTAAAGCAATTCTCATGTCAGTATTCAAAGTCTTTAAAAGGAAAATTCTCTATGCAGTTGAGTATTTCACAGACAAGGCTGTGGATAGATAGTATTCATAAAATACATTTTATCTAAATTGCTAACTGTCTTTAGCAATAAAACCATCTGAAATAGATGTTGACAAGTGGAAATTATATTAAAAACTCTGCAAGAATTCAACATATTCAGGGCTATGTTACTGTAATTTCAATATTCTGCTATATCTTTGCTACTTACAGAAAGCGTATTTGCCCCCAGCTGCAATTTAAAATAGCAAGACCTACATTTTCTGTATCCCTTTTGACCTCAATGGAACTTCAGCTGAGGAAAGACTAAGAAGTAAGTCTGTATATGTAGGTAAAAGCCATAAAACCACAAAATTACTCAATATGGCTAGTGCTAAAAATTCCCCCCACTTTGCATTTTTAAGATTTGGGGGAGATCTTAATTCTTTCTTCCTCCTTTCTTTCTCCATTGTGGTAATTTATTTAGTTTTACTTCAAGATCCCTTTTCAAATATCCTGACATTATCAGTTCTTACCTACCAAATCCATGTTCAAGTTCTACTTTTTATTTCTCCCTTGCTGCCTCCTTAACTTATTTGTTTTCTACTCAGGCTTTTTTCTTCTTCATCTGGCCCGGGACCAGCCTCTGTCAAAGAGTACAGAAGAGTGCCAAACTAGCAGTATGACAGTGGGAGGGACACATTGCTCATCTCTGGGTACTAAAGTTCCATTGTGCTGGCTCATGTCTAAAAATAACTTATGTCCCAAACGCAAATTTTCAACAGCTTTATATTTTTTCTAACTTTAGGGATATTCTTACAATGATGGAAGAAAAACAAACCTGTAAACCTCAGCCTAGTTACAATCTACTGCTACAAATGGCACCATTTTAAAGTAAAAGCTGTGAAGATGGGCTTAAAGTCTCCCTAACCCATTACCAGAAATAAAAGATCCATGCAACCACAACCATTTGGAAAACAGTCTGAACAGAAAAAGGCTTGGAAAGTTGTATAAATTAAAAAAATAAATCTTTAGAGCAGAAGCACATTATGATACAGGACCACGTGAGCTCATTATTAACATCCCCTCCTCCAAATGAAGACCACATTGCTTAAAAGTGAAGATATATTTATAAACCAAGAGATTAAGGTCTCTTGCATCCACAAGACAGAAGCAGAGGAAAATTCAGGTCAGGAGTGAGCTCAGAAGGTTTCTGTCTAATATATTCCTCAGCATCATCAGCCAAGGAGTCAAACCAAGCTCTTCAGGGAAAGAGGAAGCCTCTGTCACTGTTCATCACTGTATTTTAGGGAAAGGTTTCCTTATGGCCAGTCCCAGCCTGTCGTGCCTCTTACTCTCCCTCTGTGGCCTGCTTAGAAAAGCCTGGCTCCAGCTCCAGCAATCTCTTTGAGACAGTGGGGTCTGCTTTAAGTGCCCTGGAGCTGCCCCCTCTCTAAGCTGAACCAGGCCCAGTCCTTCAGCTTCTCACGGGGCAAGAGCCCTAAGCCAAACCACCTCACCGGCTCTCTAAGGTCAATCTGATTTATTTCTCACACTGGGGAATCCAAAACTGAATGCAGTATAGGGATGTGGTCTAAAAAATTCTGAGAAGAAGGGGAATTCCATCCAGTGATTGACTGGCCACGTTCCTATTGAAACAGCCCTGGGTGTGTTTGACCAGCACATTGCTGGCAGATGTTCCTGCCTGTCCTTGTTCAATTTCATGAGATTCCTGTTGACCTATTTCTCAATTTTGTTTAGTTTCTGAAGATTCTTCAGGGTCATTCTCAAATTTTTTGTCCCATAACTATTACCAGTTTCAAAGAAGGACCTTGTCCTCTTACCTCATGAAAAAATCAGAGGCAAATCTAATTAGAAAAGCAATTTTAAATGGATAATGCAACACACAGATACCTATAGTGACAATAGGTGCCATGGTCATGATGGGGAATAGAGGACAATATGATATGTTGCCATTAGCATTATTGTGGTTTCAATCACATCAGTGTGACATGTTGCTTTTTCAGGTAAAATGGTGTGTTCAGAAAATTACTGTAGTTTGGATGCCTGAATATGATGGGACTTCTTGAGTGGCAGAACAAAAACGTAAGGGAACAAGGAGACAGCATGTCTTGCTCCCAGTGGTTTATGAGAGGTTCTTAGGTGAAGGGGCCAAGGTGTGAAGATCAGCACTCTCTGGATGTGGTGTGGGCCAGGCAGCTCCTCATTGTGTCAGGGACCTGAGACACACACTCCTTTTACACACAGCTGATCATCCCAGTCTGTCCTCTCCAACAGTGCCTCCAGACTTCAGCCTCTTTTGGATAATACCACTATCACCCTGCCTTAAATGCTAGGCATAAAGTTGTACACAGTGGTGTTAGTAAGCATTGTCATGAAAAATTAAGGTCCAGGAATTCTGACAGCTCAGACCAAATGGTTTGCCTCAGGATTCCTACAGCAGAGTAGATCAGTTTGTTTTGAAAATTGGATACATGACAGTAATTAGGGCTGCTGACAGGATGCTGCTTAGAACTCTTTCCTTTGAAAACATTTTCAAAATTTAGTCAAGGCTGTGCCTGGGAACTCTAAATGCAGCAGAATGTCAGCCTGTTTATATACCTCCCCAGGCTATTTTCAACAGCTCATTCAGATGTGCTGACCAGCAAAAGTCACGCAAGTTTAAACTCTCTCAACTATTTGTCATGTATTATCAAAAAAGAGCCATCAAACTGAGGTTTCAGTAATGTGGTTTATTTTGCAATTAGTTGGATAATTAAAAGAAGGTTTGCGTGGTAGCAGAGCAGGTAAGTGAGAATCCAGGAGCAATCATATGTATTTTTGATTCTGCCATCACCTGCAGCTGCAAGCACAGTGTTCAGCTGCCCTCTGACAGTTTCTATGCCCCAGCCCAGTATAAAAGCACGTACTAGAGTAGTACTGAAAAATAAGAATCTAGTCCATCTCCTACAGAATTAAACAGCTGTGCCTTTAGTAATTTTTACCAGAGAGGGCCAAATTTAAAGACCTTGAATCTGACTGTGAGCCATACAGTGGCAGCATACCTATGCTGTGTCTTCAACCAGAAGGTGGGTAATTTCCCCTCCTGAACATGGGACCCCATGAGACTGCGAAAGAGGCCACTCTGGTGTTTGTACATGATCTCCTCCTATAGATACAGGTGTAAATATCACATGAAGAAGAGAGGATAATTACTGAGACCGACTTCTTTGTGGCTGGTGGTCTGCAGGAATGTTACCTGAGGCTATTCAGGTTCTGAGAAGCCTAAGGATGCATTCCCAAGCATCCCAGAGTCAAAGGGAGTAAATGAAGCTCCCACCACGGACTTTGGAGCTGCCAAGCACAATTCACCAGCATTGCATGTGATTCTATTGAAAAGAAATAGAAACTAACTGTAGAAATCCACAGTTAGTACCAAATGTACTATATAAGACCAAAGGGAAAATAATTCCTACATTTAGTAGAAATCCTCTCTGCTTTAAAAATCAGTAAGAGAAGGCAATTTTATTTAATAGACACTATAGCTTGTAAAAGAAGGTATACCATCAACAAATTGAAAATATCTGTGAAATGATAACATATTTAACAGAAATTCAACAGCCTTCTTTGTAACAGCAGCCAAGCAATATCCTATGTTAGAGAGAGGAAAAAAAAAGATATTCTGTTATTGGAGCTGATATTTTTGTTGTTGCTTTTGGTTTTTCTTTTGTAAATCTCTTATTGCCTAGCAGGTTGTCAGGGTCACCTCCAAGAGCTGTGACAGTACTTGCACTGGGAGCGCCCCTTCCCCACCTCATTGCGTGACGATCCTCAGCCGCGTTTTCAAACACAATTATTCCTCCGGGTAACAATGTGAAAGGCAGCTGCAGTGAGCGTGGAGGTCAGGCAAAGCAGGCCATGGATGCAACAGCACCTGCCTTTTGCATGCAAAGGCAGAGCAAATTACAACATTTGTCGCCAAGGAACTGAGCAGCAGCACCATGTGGGATGGCCTCACGAGCACTATTTTCATTGTGTGCATGGGTATATCTTTTCAAATCTAGAGCAGGGAACAGATGTTTCATCAAAAGACACATTTAAAATAAAGATAATTATGCAGTAAGAAGCTTAATTACATGGGATTATTCAGGTCCACTTAATTGCTTGACAGACTGAGGGCCTCCTACATATTTGTGACAGAAGCACCCTTCTCACTGAGTTACCAAATTCGGTCATGGCTTTGGGACAAATGTAGTTGTTTTAGTAATCCAACTAATTCTAGTTTCTAATTTTCAGCTGCAAGCAGGAAAAGTAAGCAAACTTACCAAGGATCAAAATTCGTTTTATTCCCATAGGCGTTGTATTTTCTTCCATAAAATACATAAAATATGTATTTTCTTCCATAAAATACAAAAACTTAATGGTTTTATCACTGTATGGTATGAAGGACATTAATTTCACTTAGACATGATTTAGGTAAAGAGGAGAATCTCCTCTGGTCTTACCGTTCACACACGCCTACGCATCTCCAGTTTTCAGAGGTTTGTTATGACTTTTGCATGTGGGCATTTAAAAATGGCCTTTCACCTCTCCAAAAAGGGGATACTCTCTTTCTCCACAACCAAAAGTCCTAATACTGTAAAAAAAACGTATTTAAATCTAAGACAGAAACATTTTTTCTTTTAATTTTTGCTTAAACAGCACAGTGTGCACTGTAGCGTGGTACAGCCATTCTGTGGGACTGTATTCTCATGGTAGCTACTGAACTGATCATACTAATACATTTCACAGAAAAATAATGATCTCTGTGAAATTATGCTGACAGGCTTCCAGTGTGATTCTATGAGGTCCTGGGAGCTTACCAGCTGCAGAGCTTGGATTCAGCACTGCTCCAAAATACAAAATTAGGGAGGCCGATATGCCATGTAGATCATGCTGAACAGGGAACCCCTACATTTACAGACTCCACACAGTTGGGGCTTTTAAAGAACACACAGCATCAACCCAGGTGTTTTCTTACTCTTTACAGGTTCAGACAATAGTTCAAGGGATTATTCTGTAGAGAGCTTTGCAATTAAATTTCATTGTTCCAGCCCTAAGTATGTTAGTTCCCCATAGTGAATGCATTTTTTTGACAATGTACTGTAGGGCATTAGCAAAGCCACACACCAAATTTATATGTAAGGCCTGAACACAAAAGCCTGAACACAAAAATCATCTCTTAATTTTTATCAACGAGAACACTATAATATTTGCATCTGTCAAGCCATTGCAGATTTTTCATACATAGACAAACTAGGAATGGTTTCATTATGCAATGCTGAAAAAAACCAAAAAAAAACCAAAAAACAACAAACCAAACCTTCAGAAGAATTAACTTTATAAGGAGTTAAAGCTTCTAATTTAGAAAAAAAATCCCCAGTTCAGTCTAAGCCGGTAAATGTAACTTAAAGCTTGGGAAAGACGATTACCCTATAATGGCTCCATTCACATTCACAAACTTGGGGTCATTTTAAACTCCTGCTATGTTTTGGAGTGCTGCCCAGAAAACTTTGGTGTGAAAAATCTGCTGAATGCCTTTGCGCTACATTAGCTAACAGTATTTAAGGTCAATAATGCAGGTGCAGGCTCTCCTTCATTCATTTAAAAAACGTAAAGATTTCTTCCTAAACCTCTGTTTATAAGTAGCTTGTGGCCAAACCTCTAAAAAGAAGAAAGAAATGGGGAAGAATGAGGAAAGGATACCATTTTGCTGCTATCAGGAAAGAACATGAAAGAGGTACTAATAAATCCTAAACCAAGAATAAGTCTCAGTGTGGCAACTTAACCCTTAAAAACCTGTACCAGCACTTAGTGCTCTTGCCAAGCAAATCACAGGAACCTGTGCTGCCTTCCACCCTAATGGTGTCGAGGTGCACTAATGTTTCCCCCCTGCTGCTGGAGAGTGACATTAGAGAGCTCTGGTGAGGCACATGCCCCAGCTCCTGCTCTGCACAGCTCTCGTGCTCGGTGACACTATGACTGATCACACCCAGGCACTGCTGCTGTCGCTGCAAATGGCCTTCCAGCTATAATGGAAACGTTTAGTTCAAAGCACTCTATACATTACACATGTTATTAATGGCTGAAAACAGATGCTTCCATCCGCTGAAAGGGTTTGTTTTTTGTATAAAGCAAATCCTCCTGTAAATTTGGATCTTTTATTGGGTTGCATATCAGTTTGAGGCATAATAATAAGAAAAGCACCTTCTACTTTGCCTTATATTACAGAAGCATTTAAATTTTTAATTTGTTTTTCATATCAACAAATTTATATACATCTACGCACATTTTATTACCCATTTTATATGGCTCTGTTTGTTTCTGTTGTAAATTGCACAGTTTCTTAATCACTGCTGAGCATAAAATGCCCCATCAGTAAATTATTCCTACAATAAAATACATGATGTGGTTTACAAATGATGGTTATTAATTTCAGGACAGAGACGTTGCATTTGTATTGTGGTTTGTGTTCAATTAACACATTGCTGCATTAATGCAAACTGTCAGCACGGAATTGAACCAGAGACTAAATGAAAATGAAGCACCCTGAAAAGGAATTATTGCCTGGGCTAAACAGAGTAAAAGCCAATTTATTTGTGAGTTTGCTTGTACAATACCACCTGAGATATTCATGAGCAGATACAGAAGCACAGATCATGTTTTCAAAAGGAAACTGTCTGATTGCTCTACCTTTTTATGCACTTTTGGTGGAAAGTATCATATCTCTGCGCACATGATTGATCAATGATTCTACAGCTGGGGCAGGTGCAGTTCATGAACGCTAGATTTCAAGGGGAATACATCTTTAAAAATAAGTCACCCTTTTTTTTATTAATTATAAACGAGAATGTTTCCTAGGACACATGCAGCTCATGAAAGTAAAGGGTGGCCACAGTGGAAACAGTAATTGTGATCTCTTAGATGCCAAGCATAACATTAATTTTATTTGTCAGATATGATTTTGCTAGAAAAACTCTGTAAAGTAGTCTGAAAAACTCCAAGTAATAGAAGCAGATGGTAATGGTTCAAAACCAAAATGCTGAATTAGACTTTTTGCCGAGCAGGACTCTGTAGGACAGAACTTTGTAGGACAAAATTACTTACATGTTTTGAATTTAAATGCTTCAGAGGTTAAAACTAACCCTGACTGCAAACAAAGTGGACTTGGACTATGTTCTTCGAACATGTGGTATATCTCACTTCTTTTTCTGCTCTCTCAAACTGTATGAATTGCAATGCTTTTTTTGCCCTTGAATAAATATCTGAAGGTTTGTAAAATACTGGCATCAGAAAACAAGTTGGCATCATTAAAAACATTCTGGATTTCAGCACACTGAAATCTGTTTAATATCAGGAAAGTTAATTTGAATTAAGTGTCCGCTTTTTAGTAAGACATCAAGCTGTACATGTTTAAGAATAACCCCACAGAGGTTGCTTGGCAAATTTCCCAAAAGCTTTGTCCGACACTAGATTTCATTGTGGGGATTTAACACTAGTACTTGTGTATTTGTAGAGAAACTTTAAAAGTCCAGCTGGCACAAAATCACCACAAAACTGGCACCAAAATCCTGAATAAACTCCCTCTGAGATTTACATTTCATTCATGTGGATTACATCTGCTTAATCATATTGCCCCAAAGCACCTGAGCTCCCCCTCATCTCAAGTGAGTGCAGGAGGAGAATATCACCCATTGGCTCTCTTGGTGTAATTTTTTCCTGTTTCACTCCATGTCAGCAGTGAGGTGAGAGGCAGGATTTGCTTCCTCACAAAACAGCTTTTAGGACACAACTTCACAGCTGGAGGGCAAGCTGTGTAGATGTCACATACCTGGGCACCATTGCTGGTCCATCTCTAGTTAAAGCTTCTCTGCTGGACTGTGCTGCACACTCTCCATTTGGGGAACCCTGCATGAAGACAGGAGACAGAAACAGGGAAGAAAATCCCCCAGAAACCAGGCAGATCTTGACCACACAGTATTACCATAGCATGGGCTAGGCTGGGCTGCAAAATATTTTTTGCATGGTTCATTAGTAAAGTGTTGTGAGCAGTGCTAGAAAAAAAAGAATTTTTTAATACAAATATTTTGTATAGGTTCTGATTTGAAAGTTCACCTTATTGAAGATGGCATACAGCATATACTATTACACTATTGTAAGCCACTGAGGAATATATATTGTTATTATACAGTCAGCAAAAAACACTTATTTTGACTTCTTAGTAAGAGAAAGGTGTTTTCTGCAGTATGGCACTTCCACCTATAAAAGTCAGTAGTGACCTGAACAGCTACAAGTCACAGCAGAAGATCTTGTGCATTTCCACTGCTTAGAACCAGATTTTTCCTTAGTCTGTAGTTCTGCTTAGGCCCCACTGCCTGGGAATGTGGTTATTCATCAGCACATGTCCAGCCTTAAAATTCACTGATATTCTGCTACATGGCTCAGTTTAAGCAAGATTTCCCCAAGAGATGCATCTCACCACTCTTTTTTAAAGTTTCTAGTTCTAAATTATTAATTTTTATGTTCCTAAATCCACCACAGTAGAAACCAGCATTAAAAAAAAGTTGATAATTTGTTTTTTTATTTTAATAACAGAAATAATTTAGATATATCCACAAATAAGAAAATGGAAGTACGGGAGGAATTATTATCAAGTATTAATCCAGATTTGATATTTAATCTGGGGACAACATATCCAACATATCCTCAGCCTTTAGGATAAGGCTGGGGTCCACAGCTATTATTGACATAATAGTTCAAGAATTATGCATTCATAACAATCTGATAAGAAAAAAATCTTACTGGAAATTGGGCATAATAATAACTGATACTGTAAATGCTATTATTCAGGGGAAATGGAATGAGTAACATTTATACCTTCTATAACTACATGAGAAAAGTTTTTATTCCTCTGACCCCCAGCCTGCAATGAATGACAGCAACTTTTCTTGAAAATTTTCTTGAATTTGCCATGTTAAATTTGCTTTCACTTCGACCGTTTCTGAGGCCACTTTGATGCTAAATAATTTCTGTATTATGACTGGATTTGAAGTAACTTCCTGGTGTAAAAATAATATGCAAAACTGGCAAGAAGAACTGCTTTGATTGAGTTGAACATTTTTTAATGGGGCAAAGATATTTCTAGTATTGAAAATCAACTGCTTAATAGAAAAATAACAATATTCAGTGACCTGTAGTTCCTATTTTACTGCTAATTTGTTGTGTGATATTCGTTCATGTGCATGGACTATCTAAGTTGAAATTATGCACATCAGCTCCAGGCAACTTTGCTGTTGTTTAGAACTAGTCCTGAATCAGGATTTATTCTATGTTTCCTTCTATTTGATAATTGAACTAAAGGAAAATAGCTCATCTAATGGATTGCACTTACCCTGAAGGACATCAAGTGCCAGATGATAAAACTTTGAATAAAAAATGATCAGATGAAACAAGGAAGGATGGAGTATGCAGATAAGAGTAAGGAAAGATGATTTTTCAAGAAGAGGCAAAGAAAAGCCTTTGGTTATGTACTTCTTGTACAGAAAATGTTTTGTTTTTCTTTTCAAGATTGAATTATTGTATGAAGAATTCTAATAATATGGTCATCTTTGGCAGCCAGGATGCAGCAAACAAACGCATTGAAATTCCCAATCCGTTCATGGATATGTTCTTGACGAGCAGGCTGCAAAAGAAGTTTGTCTTCCAGACACTGCTAACATTTACCTGAGGGTTATACACTTGAAAAATATGACTTCGCCTTTAATATTTGAATGTTGTATTGTTGAGTATTTAGGAATCGCTCAAAAATTGCTCAGCTGGAAGAAAAAGGAAGCTAAACAAAACACCTCACACTTGTGTTTAATGCAGTGTGATTTAAGGAAAAGTGGCTTTCTTTTTGTTCCTGTTGCCTCCTAAACATAATGCATAGCCTCCTTTTTGAATGTTTTTCTCTCTTCCATATAGCCTTAGAGACCTCACTCCCACAATGCTTGCTAGTTTTTCCCCTTCAGTAATACATGACTACAGATAAAACACTTTCAGTGTCACAGATTCCGAACAATCTCACGCTTATATGTCAGAAAATGCCACTTTCCTTCAGATATGTTTTTAGTTACAAATGCCTTGCACATTTTCAGTGGCTTTCTCATGCTGAGCACTTCATCCAGGCTTGGATCTGATCCAGCTCTCACCACAGGCAGTGGCAAGAACCTTACTGGCTTCAGTAGGGACTAAATGATACTCTTGGGTTTTATCCTCGCTATATGTGTTCAGCCCCAAGTGCATTACTTAAAAAGATGCTTAAATTTGTGGGTAGTCCTATTCAAATTAAGGGATCACTCACATGTCTGTAATTAAGTACAAGCCAAAGTGGGAGCATGTACACATATATGTGTATGGTTATATGTATCTGCTATTAAATTACTGAGGGATGCACAGATTATGGAAGAACACAGCTTATCACCTTAAGTGTTAGAATCACAGAATCATGGAATCATAGAACATCTCAAGTTGGAAGGGGATCACAGGGATCATCTAGTCCAACTCCCTGATGCTCTCAAGACTACCTAAAGCTAAACCATATGACGAAGGGCATCTTAGTCTCTCCTTGAACTTTGACAGGCTTTTTGACATGGCCACTTCCATAGGAATCCGTTCCAGTGGCCAACCAACCTCTCAGTGAAGAATCATTTCCTAATGTCTAGTCTGGGCTTCCTTGAAAGACTTTAATTCTAAGTCTTCCTGCCTTATTTCTGATCAGCAGAGGGAGGACATCAGTGTCTCCACCTCTGCTGTTCCCCCTTGAGCAGGATGCAGCCTCTAATAAGGTCCTTCTCTTCCCCAGGCTGAACAAGCCAAGTGACCTCAGCTGATCCTTCTAAGTCTTGCCCCTGAGGCCTTCTACCATCTTGGCCCTCCTCTGGACACACTACAGTAGTTTGATGTCCTTATACTGTGTCACCCAAAGCTGCCCCCAGCCCTCGAGGTGAGGCTGCCCCGGAGCAGAGCAGAGCAGGACAATCCCCTCCCTTGCCCAGCTGGCCATGCTGGGCTTGATGCCCTCCAGGACATGGGGGCCCTCCTGGCTGCCAGGGCACTGCTGGTTCATTGCTATCTACCCAAAACCTTAAATCTCTTTCTGCAGGGCTGGTTTCCAGACAGCCTCTATTCTGTGTATTTTTCAGAAGTCAAACACCTGAAGAAATGAATCCTTTTTGAGGAGGCTTTCATTATATCTGACATTCTTCACAAATAAATGAACTGCAAAATGTAGCCCTTTATCTTACTCAAATTTATTGTGACACAGGCCTGATTTTTTTTTGTTTGCCTTATCTATAATGATCAGATGAATAGGTTGGGTGTACTATTTTAAATCAATAGATTATTTAGGCATTGTTCAACTTCAGTTTGTTTGTGATCTGTGATTAATTATTTGGGCGTTTCTGTATCCTGATTGGATGTCTGAAACTTCTGAGAACAGGAAAAGAAGGAGTCAAAAACAATAATTAGTACACAGTAAAAGTGAGCACACTTGTTAACACATGAATGACTTGGTATAATATGAAAATAGATGCTAATATGAACAAAATGTCTTGATAATTACCACAATTAAAAAACTGTCTGTGTAAAAAATACTTAAACCAGTATTTTTGCTATATTCAACCCTCTGTAGTTAGTTCAGTATATCCTTTATCAAATTGATGCACAATAGTAAAAGTGCCACACTGCTCAAATGAGAAAACTAATTTTTGCAGGGACAAAGGGTATTGAACATTTTATGGTGTAGGTATAGCATGGAAGCAAAAGTTTAGGTTCTTCAGCTGTTATTAGTGGAACTGGCCGAGGATTTCACTGACCCATTGCAGATGGTGCTGACAACTTAATTAGTCACTAAGAAAAAGTAGTTTTAATGAGAATGGTCTAGATGATACACAGCATCCTCTTCATACCCATGTGACTAGGCATAGAAAAAAGCAAAGAACAGTAAAAATAATAACAATTACCTGCCCTTAAAATACAATACAATTTCAAAAGATTTTGAATAATGCCTAGGATGTGGAGGGTAGCTATAAGCAGCACCAGGAGCACAGCTGTCTTCTGTGCATGAGTACAGTTGAACTGTGAGCACTTCAAGTTTTTATTCAGGCAATTACAGAAAAAAAAAGTAGCCCAAGAAGCTAAAATAAATCCTTCACATGGAAAAGAATGACATAGAGAAAAAAGCCCTGAGATGAGAGACTTGTGACTCATCTGGAGTTTGATGGCATCTCACAGGCTCCTGGGAAACAGCCAACCCCATGCAGGACAGACAGATTTGTCTTCTTTCAGAATTGTAGGACAGAGATTCCAGACTGTGTGAAATCTTACATAAAAAAGAGACAAACAAGAGACAGGAAGACAGGAAGTATTTGGTGTCTTAAAGGTCACAGAATTAGCCTATCACTGAAAAAGAGAGAAGAATGCGCTGGTAACCATATTGCTTACTCTCTCTCTTTTTTTTTTTTTAATTGATTGAGTCAGAACAGAAAAAAATATGTTGGGGTTGGCTAAGCAGGTGTAACATTTATTCATGGAAACATTTATTCATGGAAAGAAAACTGTAGAATTTTGCAGTCTTATGTCTCATGTGATTTTTAAAAAATAAAATTATGTTTAATAAAATACACCATTTAAGTCTTTTACATCTAAATGGTGTGCCTGGAAAAAGGCAATGGATTCAATATAGATTTTTCTCCTACTGATAAAAGCAAGAAGCAGCTTCACTGGGAAGGGAGTTGCACTACTGCAAAAACAACTTTAGAAACATAGTGTCTCTTGTCAAATGCACAGACGCTGAGATTAACTCTGATTATACTTGAGAGCAGAATTTGAAGTTGTCAATTTACTGCTGAAGCGCCGCCTATTGCCTAAACATTTGCTTTGTCTAAATGTAGCTCATGCAAATTTAAAAACAGAATCTGGGGTTCAGTGTACGCAAATATTCCTTTAACCAGTAGAAAATTAAACATCTTCAGTTAGATGTTGGAGCATGTTATACTAAAATATACAACACTCTTAGGAGAGAACACCTAATGTATATAGAATGCTAATCACTGAGGAAGAAATTTGTTGTTCTTTATCTCAACATTTAGCTTAAGGTAGTTGTAAAATCCCAAACTTTAACATGGGCTTTAACATAATTTTGAAGCCAACTTGTCACTATGCTACAGAAACCATTGGTGCCCTAGATGGTTTGCTGTTCTGGAATTTAGTTGATCAGAAGACATTGATAGGAATTTGAGGCAAGTATTCCACTAAAGTGGACAGTATTGAAACCAAAGTAAAATAGAAATTTGTAACTATTCTTTAACCATTACAACTGTAAAACAAATATTTTATATTTAATTATTTTCTGGTAAACAAAATGCAGTTCACATATGTAGATTTTTTTAAAAATAATTACTTTTTTTCTTTGTTTTCTAAGCCTGTTCTTTTCAGAATTGTAGTAGAGAAAACTAATTTCTTCATCTGAAAACCTCTTTTGCGCCTGGGTCATGAACAATAGAGGTATTTGAAAGTGTCTTGAACTTTTTTTTGAAGCTCTAGTATATCCTGAAAAAGTTCTGCCATGAAAATATGTATAATATCATACCTTGAAAAAGTTCTCATCCCAGCAGGATGTCAGCTTCAAGTATATGGTAAACAATTAAACAATTAAATTTCATTTACATTTTGTCAATAGGTGTCACATTTTGCTGTGACTTTATCAGGCATCATATAGTTTATTTCACATCTTTACTAAATTCACAAACCATGAATTTAAACATCCCACATTTTTTACATGTTATTCCACATGGTAAGTGTCAGTTTTTGAAAAAAACCTAAGAATAACATAAGATTATGATATAAAGATAAGAAATAAAATTGAAATGAAATTAGTCTGAAATCTAAAAGCTAAGCTAAGTCATTTGCAGTAGCTTCATAAGAGGATGAGATATGAAATGCAAATTCTCTCTGGCATTAAATAAAATAAGTTTAAATCATGTCATATATTATAAAGGTCTCTCTTGGTAGATTTTTGAAAAACTGTCACTTATTAGAGCATAGATATTAGTAGGTGATCAATATGTAGTGCTGGAATCTAATTTTAAATTGTTGGATAAATGCATATGGTAATTAAATAGGGAATTTTGTGATTATACCCTTTGCCAGAGGTTGTATAATTTTAACCATGCAGCATAAAGCAAGATTTTTTAATCTTTAACTATATTCTAAGATTTTAATAATTAGAGGACAGACTATCCAAGGAAGAATTACTGTCAGTCCTTTCAAACTCTGGAAAACAATGCTCTGTTGAACACAGAAGCATATATGAAGCATTTATTTCTCTAGATTAAGATTTTGTCATTTTCAGCTTATTTTCTTTTTGTAGTCATCTTACAAAATAATACTACAGCTACTGCAGTGATTTTGCTGTTCATCTTTTTATAAAAACTTTTTATCTGCTCTGACTATTTCCATTTACCAAGTCTCTGATTTTTTTTTTCCTCAACACAAAGAAACACTTATCTACAAATGACTTTTGTTCAGCGCAGAAATGTGAGGATTCATGTGGTGAAAATCACTTGTTAGGTACAGTGTGACACACAGACTTGTGATGTTGTGACCAAATTCTTCTTGATATTGCTGGTTTTGTGACACGAGTTCCTATGGTAGGGGTTTTAATAGGACCTAATGGAAATACAGGAGAGCCAAGAGTGGGAGTAAATACGTCCTCTCCTGATCTGTGACACTGAAAAATTTGAGGCTAATCACTAAATTTTTTTCTGTTCTAGTCTGCTCTTCAAATTCTCAAAGGGAATATATGCTTGTGTAAGAATGACTCAAATTTTAGCTTCATGCCCAGTTTCCCAGGTGCCCATGGACTGGCAGTACCAGGGTGCCATCAGTGTTGTGGTACACTTGAGCTACAACCCATGCTGAGAGACTTAGCAGGAGACATGGTGCAGAGGTAATTTAGGATTCTCCCACCTCTGTCTGAGCTCTTAATAGATTGGTTGTCCTCTCCTAGATGTGTCTGTTCTCCTTGATGAGAGCTTGAATATTCTTCAATCACATTCTGTAAAATGTCATATATTGCACGTGTGGTCCACGTCTCTTAAGCCAAAGCTCAATGCAGCTAGCTTAGTTGAGGCAAAAAACTATTTACAAAACTAGTTTTGCATCTCTACAGGTGTATTGTCTTAGAAACCTCTTCTGGAGTATGACAATGAACAATCGATTTGATGATCTGCAAACCAGTCACAGAAACTGGCTTGAGGTGCCCTGCCTCCAACACCTTGGAATATCTTCAAACCTATTACTGAAGCAGCTGGTTTTTAGAGTATTTCTTGTAGCACATTTTTCACTTAAAATGGTGTCTTGATTCTGACCCCACTTGTCAGTGTAAACCAGGAATAATTTTACTGAAGTCAGCAGAGATACACTGCTGTGGCAAGGTCACAAACCAACCTTTCTTGGGAGTCATTCCAAGTCCAGTGCAAAAAGCTATTAGGTAGGTTGTATTCAGAACTTGGCACAAAGTTGTAAATATAGAGTCAAAAATAGATATTTTTGTCATTGTCTGACATACACTTTGCTCTTTCTAAAAGAAAATGTTGATCTAATTGGCTCCAAAATACCTTTCAGCAACAGCTGCCAAGTTCTTTTTAATGGAGAATGTGGAAGAATTTTATATTCTGTCATTCTCCTATTACAAGCAGATAGAAGATTGATCAGAGAAAGCATAGCCAGCTTTTTAAACTTCTTTTCTTCCACTCTAGGGCACCCGATTTGACACTTACAGTACATCCTAGAGAAAGAATTTTCTTTATTCTAAGTGAATAATAAAATTTGTGTTTTATATGCTAATCCACTACTCATTTTTCCATTTTCCCACAAAATTTTCTTGGATGTCTAATGCAAATAAATGATTATATAGAAAATCGTCCCGCTATTCAAAAGTAAACTTTCAGTTTCTGCTGGTCTGTATTATCATCTGCAGGTAAAACGGAGCGGTGTCTAACCTCTGGAAAAGCTCAGCATACTCACAGCCTCAGCAGCACTCACTATAGCACAACATCAGTATGGTAAAAGGATACCTGGCTATTAAAGCATCATTAAGGGATAAGTGGGGTGCATCATCCCATTCCCATTGCAGCCATTTCCTCTGGCCAAGAGATTTTGCTGCCCACGTGGAGCAGAATAAGTTGTTCAGAGACACTGTCTGCCTGTTCTGTGGAAATTAGGCTCCTGACAGACCAAAACCTCCAAGATCTATGAGACCAGGAAGAGAGAGCAAAGGACCTTTTCTGGTGAACACAGACATTCATACCAAAGGAATTCTAGCTTTTCCAGTGTATTGGGTCATCCAGTTGGTGTGTGGCCACTAGTGGCGTCCCACAGGAACACAGTCCTGTTTATTGAGCACAGTCCCATTTAATAGCTTTGTTGATGACCTGGATGAGAGGACTGAGTCTACTGTCAGCAAAATTGCAGATGACACTGAGCTGGGTGGGAGTGTTGATCTCCTGGAGGATAGGAAGCCTTTGCAGAGGGGCTGGATAGGCTGGATCAATGGGTTGAGACCTACCATGTGAGGCTCAACAAGGCTGAATGACAGGTCTTGCACTTTGTTCATAACAACCCAGTGCAGCATTACAGGCTCAGGCCAGGGTGGAAATCAGCCCAGCCCAATCAGGAAAAGGACCTGGGGGTCCTGATCAACAGCAGCTGAACATGAGCCAGCTGTGCCCAGGTGGCCCAGAAGGCCAACAGCATCCTAGCCTGTATCAGGAATGGTGTGGTCAGCAGGACCAGAGAAGTGTTTCTTCCCCTGTACCTGAGGCCATACCTCGAGTCCTATGTTCAGTTTTGGGCCCCTCAATTCAGAAAGGACATTGAGGTGCTGGAGCTTGTCCAGAGAAGGGTAAGAAAGATTGTGAAGTGTCGGGTGTACATGACCTTCAAGGAGCAGCCAAGGGAACTGGAGTTGTTCATCCTGGAGAAAAGGAGGCTCAGGGGAAACCTTACAGCTCTGTACATCTCCCTGAAAGGAAGTTGTAGTCAGAAGGAGGTCAGTCTCTTCTCCCACATAACCAGCAACAGGATGAGAGAGCACAGCCTCAAGCTGCACCAGAGGAGGTTTAGCATTGACATTAGGAGGAATCTTTTCACAGAAAGGGTGATTGAGCACTGGAATGGGCTACCCAGGGGCTTGGTGGAATCACTGTCTCTGGAGGTATTTAAGAAAAGACTGGATGTAGCACTCAATGCTGTGGTCTAGTTGTCAAGGTGGTGATTGCTCACTGGCTGTACTTGATGATCTGGGAGGTGTTTTCTAATGTAATTGACTCTGTGATTCTGTGATTTTGTGATTTGCATGGCAGGGTTTTGGTAGCAGGAAGGCTACAGGGGTGGCTTTTGTTCAAAGCTATTGGAAGCTCCCCACATGTCCAACAGAGCCAGTGCCAGCTGGCTCGAAGACAGAGTCACCACTGGGCTAGGCTGAGCCCATCAGCGACAGCGGCAGCACGTATTTGATAGCACGTTTAAGAATGAAATACAGTTACTGCACNGCTTGGTGGAATCACTGTCTCTGGAGGTATTTAAGAAAAGACTGGATGTAGCACTCAATGCTGTGGTCTAGTTGTCAAGGTGGTGATTGCTCACTGGCTGTACTTGATGATCTGGGAGGTGTTTTCTAATGTAATTGACTCTGTGATTCTGTGATTTTGTGATTTGCATGGCAGGGTTTTGGTAGCAGGAAGGCTACAGGGGTGGCTTTTGTTCAAAGCTATTGGAAGCTCCCCACATGTCCAACAGAGCCAGTGCCAGCTGGCTCGAAGACAGAGTCACCACTGGGCTAGGCTGAGCCCATCAGCGACAGCGGCAGCACGTATTTGATAGCACGTTTAAGAATGAAATACAGTTACTGCACAGAAGCAAACTGTGGACAGAGAAGAGAGTAATGAAATTATGTAAGGGAAAGAATTCTGCAGATACCAAGGCTAGTGGAGAAGGGAAGGCAGCAGCTGCTCCAGGTGTCAGATCAGAGATTCCCCTGCAGTCCATGGTGACAAACACCGTGTGACAGCTGCACCCATGGAGGTTCATAGTAGAGCAGAGATCTACCTGGAGCCCCTAAAGAACTTGGTGCTGGAGCTGAGCAGTGCCCAAAGGAGGTTGTGAGCCCATGGGAAGCACACACTGGAGCAGGCTTCTGGCAGGACCTGTGGAGCTAGGGACAGCAGAGACCATGCTGGACAGGTCTCCCACCAGGGCACGTGAACCCATGGGGGTTCCACATTGTAGTAGCCACTGCAGTCTTGAAGGGCTGCACCCCATAGAAGGGACCCATGCTGGAGCAGTTTGTGAAGAAGTGTAGCTGGTGGGAAGGACCCATGCTGCAGAAGTTCGGGAAGGACTGTCTCCCATGCTGGAGCAGGGGGAGAGTGACAAGTCTTCCCCCTGCAGAGGAAAGAGCGGCAGAGGCAACATGGATGAGCTGCCCATAACTCAGGACTTGGGTTACAGGTGCACAAAGCCCTGAACTGCAGCAGCTTTACTGGGTGACCCAAACCAAGTTATTTTTTGAGCAACAGGTTCCCAGTGTACAATATGGAAAATGCCACTTCCATCTTGCTCGTGCTAGTGATAAGAATAGCCACAGCAGGGACCAGAAAGCACTCCAAGCACTCCCATCCCGTGGGAACAGCGATGGCAGTCACACACTGGGAATGCATCCTCACAATGTAAACAACATGCAAAGCATGGAGAGTTCTTCCTTCATAGCTTCACCTGTTGTTTTTCATTTTACAAAGACAGATACAAGTTTTACTACAATGCTTTGACTTACGTATACGCAAATATTTTGTAACAAACCTGGACTTTTAGTATTAAAAAATGAATACTAATCCTGGTAATCAGGAACAAGAAAAATACAGTTTGGAGTTTTGTACGCAAATAAACATTTGCAGATAAATTTGTATCAGCTCTTCTACATGTGATCTGAGTTCACTATGTTGAAGTTATTGCCTTGTTAGTCTTGGCAACATGCTGCTGAAAGAAACACAGCAGTTGTGGGGAGGTTCATTCTTTTCCATCAAAAATGTATACCTAATTAAATGGAACTGCTTGTGCTTTTATTTTACCTCAAGCCTCCATTTGGCAGGAAAGAACAAAAAATGGGATCTCGTACCATGGCAGTCCTTTTGTGCAACAAGCTGAGAAAAACCCTAAAAAGCTTTTTATTTCAACCTAATCACTCACTCAGGTGCTCACAGGCACTATTTGTCAGGAAATCCAGTTGCAAGTGTGTAGTTCTTCATAAAATGAGAGAATTTGATATTAATTATTGCAGACCTTTTAGTCAACCCAAGGTTCTATTCTAAATTTTGACTTTACAGGCAGTATAATGTCCCTCAGTACAAAATATGCTCTTGCATTCTGGTGAGATCTCAGGTCCTTACATATAATGTTTATTTCCTGCCGTGACTTCAATTTATTTTTTTGTAGTGTTAGCAGAATTCTAACTGTGATTTTCTTTGTCCGTTTTAAATATTCAACAATTTACAGGAGAAATTTCAGGTCATAGGTTTTTTTACACTTTAAACATACAAAGATTAAGAATGAATGTGCAATCAGCATATAGAGAATCCAGCTTTAACGAGAATGAAATCAATGGTTCAGCTTCTTAAATCCCAGCGGAATTCACAACATCTGCATTCACCATCTCCACTCTTTTGTGTCTCCTTCAACTAAATAGGTTCTTTAGAGAGACTGTTTGGTAAACTGGAAAATACAGTGATAAAACTTGGTTTTTCTTTCTGGCGTGACATGGAAAATATCCAAACACTTGTTTCTATTAAAAAATTCAACACTTTCTATTACGGTTTAATTTTTCTCCTTACTCTTCCCAAAGGCATAAACTCTTGTATTTTTTTGTTTTAAAGAGGAGGTATGTCTAACCTCTTTTACAGAGAATGGAGGAGTTAGAAAAGAATGGATTCTNAACAGAGCCAGTGCCAGCTGGCTCGAAGACAGAGTCACCACTGGGCTAGGCTGAGCCCATCAGCGACAGCGGCAGCACGTATTTGATAGCACGTTTAAGAATGAAATACAGTTACTGCACAGAAGCAAACTGTGGACAGAGAAGAGAGTAATGAAATTATGTAAGGGAAAGAATTCTGCAGATACCAAGGCTAGTGGAGAAGGGAAGGCAGCAGCTGCTCCAGGTGTCAGATCAGAGATTCCCCTGCAGTCCATGGTGACAAACACCGTGTGACAGCTGCACCCATGGAGGTTCATAGTAGAGCAGAGATCTACCTGGAGCCCCTAAAGAACTTGGTGCTGGAGCTGAGCAGTGCCCAAAGGAGGTTGTGAGCCCATGGGAAGCACACACTGGAGCAGGCTTCTGGCAGGACCTGTGGAGCTAGGGACAGCAGAGACCATGCTGGACAGGACTCCCACCAGGGCACGTGAACCCATGGGGGTTCCACATTGTAGTAGCCACTGCAGTCTTGAAGGGCTGCACCCCATAGAAGGGACCCATGCTGGAGCAGTTTGTGAAGAAGTGTAGCTGGTGGGAAGGACCCATGCTGCAGAAGTTCGGGAAGGACTGTCTCCCATGCTGGAGCAGGGGGAGAGTGACAAGTCTTCCCCCTGCAGAGGAAAGAGCGGCAGAGGCAACATGGATGAGCTGCCCATAACTCAGGACTTGGGTTACAGGTGCACAAAGCCCTGAACTGCAGCAGCTTTACTGGGTGACCCAAACCAAGTTATTTTTTGAGCAACAGGTTCCCAGTGTACAATATGGAAAATGCCACTTCCATCTTGCTCGTGCTAGTGATAAGAATAGCCACAGCAGGGACCAGAAAGCACTCCAAGCACTCCCATCCCGTGGGAACAGCGATGGCAGTCACACACTGGGAATGCATCCTCACAATGTAAACAACATGCAAAGCATGGAGAGTTCTTCCTTCATAGCTTCACCTGTTGTTTTTCATTTTACAAAGACAGATACAAGTTTTACTACAATGCTTTGACTTACGTATACGCAAATATTTTGTAACAAACCTGGACTTTTAGTATTAAAAAATGAATACTAATCCTGGTAATCAGGAACAAGAAAAATACAGTTTGGAGTTTTGTACGCAAATAAACATTTGCAGATAAATTTGTATCAGCTCTTCTACATGTGATCTGAGTTCACTATGTTGAAGTTATTGCCTTGTTAGTCTTGGCAACATGCTGCTGAAAGAAACACAGCAGTTGTGGGGAGGTTCATTCTTTTCCATCAAAAATGTATACCTAATTAAATGGAACTGCTTGTGCTTTTATTTTACCTCAAGCCTCCATTTGGCAGGAAAGAACAAAAAATGGGATCTCGTACCATGGCAGTCCTTTTGTGCAACAAGCTGAGAAAAACCCTAAAAAGCTTTTTATTTCAACCTAATCACTCACTCAGGTGCTCACAGGCACTATTTGTCAGGAAATCCAGTTGCAAGTGTGTAGTTCTTCATAAAATGAGAGAATTTGATATTAATTATTGCAGACCTTTTAGTCAACCCAAGGTTCTATTCTAAATTTTGACTTTACAGGCAGTATAATGTCCCTCAGTACAAAATATGCTCTTGCATTCTGGTGAGATCTCAGGTCCTTACATATAATGTTTATTTCCTGCCGTGACTTCAATTTATTTTTTTGTAGTGTTAGCAGAATTCTAACTGTGATTTTCTTTGTCCGTTTTAAATATTCAACAATTTACAGGAGAAATTTCAGGTCATAGGTTTTTTTACACTTTAAACATACAAAGATTAAGAATGAATGTGCAATCAGCATATAGAGAATCCAGCTTTAACGAGAATGAAATCAATGGTTCAGCTTCTTAAATCCCAGCGGAATTCACAACATCTGCATTCACCATCTCCACTCTTTTGTGTCTCCTTCAACTAAATAGGTTCTTTAGAGAGACTGTTTGGTAAACTGGAAAATACAGTGATAAAACTTGGTTTTTCTTTCTGGCGTGACATGGAAAATATCCAAACACTTGTTTCTATTAAAAAATTCAACACTTTCTATTACGGTTTAATTTTTCTCCTTACTCTTCCCAAAGGCATAAACTCTTGTATTTTTTTGTTTTAAAGAGGAGGTATGTCTAACCTCTTTTACAGAGAATGGAGGAGTTAGAAAAGAATGGATTCTGAATGGTGTCTTCATGGTTCTGTGCACAAGTGTTGTCGTGAGGGATCCTCAGCACAAATCAAGGAATGGGTGTTTCCAAGTCTCTGTACTCCTCTGTGCTTACCTCCCATTACATTAAAATCTCCCTTGCCCAAATTGTGTCCTACCTGACAGTGATTGGAAAAGGAATGTGCACAGAAGTTCAGATACTGGTTCTTGGCCTGCCAAAGTCACCAAGTCCATGAGGGACCTCCTCTAGGACAGAGAAAAAGATTTTATTTTGTTTTTTCAAATGCAGTTTCAAGACTTGTCCATGACTACCTTGGTATAGTAATTGTATTTGGCAATGGGAAAATTTTAAATCTCATAAGCAATTCTTCCATAAGAAATTTCTTTTAGAATCTGAGTTATCTGACCAGGACTGATATCCTTATCCCAGGATAAGGATTTGATCCTTATCTAAATCAAATGATGGAAACTTTGCAAACCCATGAACCACCTTCCCTCCCATACCCATATCCTCCAACAAGCAGGAGGCATTGCCATTGAACACACATGCTAAACAATGTGCTGAATACTATCCAATACACAGGTACTAAAACAAAACTAAAAAAAATTATTTGGGTTTGATATTTTAGGTGCATAACATGTGCATGTCCTGTAGGTTTATACCAGCCCAGCCACAGTACTCTATTTGAGCTGTACATAAATATAGAAGAATTATAAGAACAACCCATTTGTTGGTTTTGATGCAGGCATTCTAATATTATCACATGGAGTAAGTGATAAACTTTTTTTTTCAAATTGTGAGTTACAAAATGTGTCAGAACTATTATAGTTCATGGATATTTATATCGTGCATAGCTCTCTTAATCAGACTATTTCTTGCTATTGTTATTAATCATAAGATCTACAAATATCTTATGTAAGATATTTTATTATACAAGATGTTTTTATTGTATATACAAGATATACAATTCAAAATGTTCATTGTTTATTTAAAATCAAGATTTATTCAGATGATGTAACATTTTAGTTATAAATAGACATGAATTATACTTCTAAATTGAAATGGTAGTTCCCTCTGCACTTTATGAATTTTAATTTTAGTGATACAGTCTCTAAAATAACAATAGCAAAAGTCCTACAAAGCTATTTTTTGAAAAGAAATACACTGTGGTATCAGATATCATAATTGATCAATCCATTTAAAAGACATCACCCCCTTAGATTATCTGAGATTTTAATATCCATATAGAAAGAAAATTAAATGAACAATCAGTTTTCTTATAGATGAATGCTATAGACTTCATGAAATATAGATATATAAAAGAAAAATATACAGCTAGTTAACTTCTGTCACTAATGGAGATATTGTAGGAGAGCAGCAGTTACAGCAGCATGTAACCCACTGACTTCTACATATTTTATTAAGACAAGATATTTTTGAAAAAATGAATATTGTCATTTAATACTGCATGATCCTACAGACCATTTGATTTGAAAAGGAAGAGAATCAGCAGATAAATAAAAATAAGTTTGGAGCTGGTGACTCTTTACAATTAAATGCCTGGGGTTCAAGTAGTAAATGTTAAATTTTTCCATTATGTTCTTATGCTTGTGGCTATTAGAATTATAATGCATATTCAAGAATAAGAAGAAAAATAAGGAGAGTAGGATCACCAAATTATTACAAAGCAGGCCTTCTATCTAGGACACTGTCACCCAGACATTTTATAAGTTTCTTAGATGAAGACTTGCTGAGTTTTTTCTTCTATGAAAAAGTCTTTTTTTCTCTGCAGATTTCAAATCCCTGTGTGTGTGTTTCAACAACAGAATGCATTCCTTTGCTCTGTCTCCTGATATGGGAGATGAGGTTTTCTTTTCTTAACCTATGATACAAAGAATTGTTATCTCTCTGACTTTGTAAACATTTTCTGGCATTCCTGGTCTTTGGGGTATGGAGCTGGAAGAAGCAGGATGTAGCTCTGTACCTGGGCAGAAATAGCCCAAATCCTTCTGAACTATGGAGTAATTTTAATAAATAATATAAGCCTTCTGATATTGGAGTCAAGAGTCTTGATTTAGCCTGATGGGTCTCCAACAGCAACATTTTGTGACCTGAGATGTGGGGTAACAGGACACACACACACATGCATTGCAATGCTATTTCATCAGGGAACCAATTGCATCCAGGAGCCTTTTGGAAGAAAGATGTAGGAACATCTTTTCTCCTATTAGAGGAATGATACAAGGGGCTATTTTTGCATGATTAATTAAAGGGAATCAATCTTCATTGCATTGCCACTGACATGAAAAGCACCGTAGCTGTGCAATAATCGCATGCAATTATTCAACTATCCCTTTGGCAAGGACAATGTAATTAGTCCTGGTAGTGTCAAGAGATTTTCTTTATACCCAACAAATTGGCAGTTTTAATCAAGTGTTGCAAAAATTTATCATAACACAGGAAAAACAATGGGTGAAAGTACAAGGCCCCAAGCTGTGTGAATCCTATCTCCGACAGTACAAATTTGCAATACCAACAACGTGATGAATGCTACCAATCCTCGGATGAGCTGGTTGTAACTGGGTATCAGTACCACACACCGTAGCTCCTGTTTGTTGGAAATCATGGGCACGACCCTTCTCATGCCTCATTACTCAGCCTGCTTCCAGCCCTAGTACCTGCTATGGTGGTCACCTGTTGCCACAGCTATCACGGGTGATCCTGAGCTGTCAGGAGGTGTCAGCAGGTCCAAGTCCCGAGGTCTGGCCTGCTGGAAACAAGCACAGCTAAACCCAGGATCATTCAGCCTCATTCGGTGCCTGAGCTCTGAGCTCCCATGAGTTGAACCTTCCATAATCAGAGGCAACGGAGAGCTAAAAACTCGTGTAGTGTGTGGCAAAATGAAACCAGTCTGTAACGAGGTCAGTTAGCTGTGTCTTGTGCTCTGTAGCCTGGCTCTCGACAGACATTTAACAGGCACTGATGTTTAAGAACTCTTGAGCCCCTTGGCTGTGCCACATTTTGTCAGACTGGCTTGTTCCTGCTGTTGGAATATTTGTAGTCACATCCAGCTATGAAGTCAGTCATATTTCTGCTAACTGTAACAGATTTATGCCAATACTGAATTTGGTTGCAATTCTTTCATTAGCATAGCTGGAGCAAATGCCTTAAAAATTGCCATATTACTGACAGTGGTTTCAGTGTGTACAGAGTATTGAGAGACATAGGAGAAATCCGACTTACAGAGTGAGACACTGGAAAATACTTTGTACTAAAATTGATTGCACATCTGAGATAGGACCTGTCTCAGTACAGATTCATCTGTATTTCACACACTCTTATATGAAGAAAATGTGCATGCTGGTTTCTTTGCTAAATCTTAAAGAGATATTGCATGTTAATTCTTTTATTACATATTAATTTTTATATTACATTTAGTATAAATCCAGTAAGACAGATGATATGGGCAGTTCTTGTCAATAAATCTGTGACAAGGCTGTTTTTATTGTTACCTGCCATTCTCACTGTGGCTATCTGAATACTAGCAAGTGACAGAAAAATATGCCCTACAAATAATTTACAATCTTGATAAACAGTCCTGTTCAGCAAGCCTAGAAAGGAAATGTTTAGCCAACAGTTTTCTGACTGTCTTGGAAATTAAAATTTCTTTTAAACTGAAAAATTTAACAAGGATCCCTGATCCATTCTCTACAGAGTAGATTTGGAGAACTGTTAGTTCAGGTTATATAAACCTGTAATACTTAGGGCCAGGATAAGGGGAAGAAAAGCCCATTTTCGCCATAAATGTGGTCTATTTTTTCACCTCTTTGCAGATTGAAAAGAGAAGGAAAAAAGGTCTTTTCATTCCTCTATTCTTTTTCCTTTTCCTTTTCTTTAAACAGCTCTAAACACATCTCACAAATGCTGCTGGCCTGTACTGCAACACAAAGAAATCAGTAAGATAATGGCAGAAGCATTGTTCTTCCTGCCTTCAAGGGCTGTGTTCAGCTTTATAAACTATCTATTTCTGCTAGATAGGTTGCCCAGTGATTTCATACCTTCTACTTTTCCTTGTCTTTTTCTAAAGGGAGGAGTAGTATGTTGTCTTTTTAATATCCACTGTCTCTGAGATTATTTTTGAGCTCAGAATGCAAAACTTTTCCTCAGGCTACATTTCCATTCTCAGTGTTTTATAACCTCATGAGTGGAACTGCATAGCACACTGACAGAGGCATATATTACTTGTGGCAATGTGTTGGTTTGTTGCATTGTATTGCATTTAGTTGAAGGAACATCTCCCTCCATCCCTCCACTCACCCCCCACCTCCACATTCGCTCAGGAAAAAGAAAAGGGAGGAAAAGAAAGGGATGAAGAGACAGAACAGAGAAGAAAAAAACACAGTACACATACACAGGAGATTTTGTGTATAATCTGAATAATTTTTAGCCCTGCTGAGGTCTCTTATCTTAATGACTTCCCTAAAAATTTGTCTTGTCAAACATAGTTAAAAGCTTTTGTATCAAATGAATGGGAGCAATTTGGAAACAGCATAGCACAAGATAAAGAAACATATTGGTTCGGCAGAATCATGCAAACATTGAACAAATATAGCTACTATCAGAGAATTTTGATTCTTCAGCATTACATTTCCTTGAGCATACTCTATTCCTGAGCTATATAACTAACAAAGTGTGCATGAGTACACATGAGTGTGTGTACTGTTCTCTTCTGTATTCCTATGAAACATTAATACCACAACAACAGCAATCAAAAAAATTCAACTTTCTACACAGACATACATAGACAATTTACAGATTCAATCCATCTTGTGTTGTCTGATGTATATATATGTATATAGATACATATGTGGTTTTTTTAGTGTGCTACTTCCAACACTTCCGGCAAGATTTGTCATTCTTTCTGTCATCCTTTCAATGTCTTCTCAGTCAGTATTTCAATACGATGGGTAGTCACAAAGAGCACAAAGCAGAGATGAAAATTAAAGAATCCATTATGTTGAAAGAAAGAGAAACGGGAGGAAAATAAGTAGGAGGAGGGAAGATGTGATGAAATGTGGAAGAAAGGAGATAGGAAGGGGGTAAGCATATAATAAACTACTCTGAAGGAATTAGGAAGGAGAGAGGAGCTGATTGGAGTTTGAAGCTGTATTCTGTGCTAAGGAGGCTAATAGCAGTAAATGAGTGCTGAATGAATTTGTGAAAAACTGAACTGATAACAGTGTCAGCAAAATATACTATAAAGGACAGGAAACACCAACAAGCAGAGGAGAAATTATCAGTGGAGAGGTAGAAAGAAACAAAAATGTATAAAGTGCATGAAAAACAAAAAAGGTCAAAATCTCAAAGCAAGTATCTATATTATTTGCTCTTGTGTTTCTGATTGTTTTATCTTTTAATATATGATTTGAAGCTCTGGGTGGGGGTGGAATCAGAAGAGTGGGGGCCTATTTGGCCCTACAGGAATTTGTTTAATAGTAAGAAACAGAGAAAAGTGCTCATTGATAGAAGGAAAAAATGAAATAAAGTTCAAACAACAAGACAAAGAATTGTGAAATAAAACATGGATCTGGAATTTTTGCGTTATGTTTTGATCTCTCTTGTACTAATTTTTTCTTTACTAATTATTATTATTATTGTTATTATTATTATTATTGTTATTATTATTATTATTATTACTCATGAGAACTTAGGTTGTAATTTTTGATTGACTATGCCTAAGTACTCAAGAAAGAACATTTAGATATTCTTTATCAGACAAACTTCATCTTTATGGGACAAACAAGTGTGCAGATGCTGAAACTGCCTACCTGGACATCCCATGTTTAGGGTGGTCAACTGCTCATTGGAAATATGATAATGGAAAATTGAAAGCAAAGTCTCCTAGACAGAAAATAAATCAAGCTTATATCTTCCTCCCTCCCTTGGCATGTAATGACCTCAGGTATTTTGAATTTCAGGATTTCCAGATTCCAGAAAAACAGGCAACAGAAATGAAAGTTTGCAGAAAAAGGTTTTCTTATCATGTTTTTTCACTTGTATTTTTTTAATGTTTCTCTCCTTCTGACAAATCCTCAAAATCCTCTACCTGGGAAATGCAAACCCAGGTAATTTCTCCTTCAACTTACTCCCATTTTAAAGGATTTAAAAAACTGTATCATAAAAGGGAGGTGACTAAATATAAATGTAGAAAAATATACCATACATGAACAATTCATAATCCTCCCTCTAATATGATAGGTATTAAAAGCATATATTGTCAATGAATTATGAAAAGTGGAAAAATGAATAAAAACTAAACTTGGCACTCAGGTGCTATCATGAAGTCAGAAATAAGATGGTGTAAAAATAAGGTCCTGTTTTTAAGTATGATGTGAGCACTTAGAGACCAGAGTCATGAGGTCCTGATTTAATTTGAAAATGCTTGGGTCACTTTTAGGGATTGCTTCCTGGCTTTTAAGTCACTGAACACTTCTGAAAAACAAAATCTTCTCAGTAGATCTGACAAGTTGCTCATGATGAACAGTTCAGCCATCTCCAGATATGAAGGAGGAGGTACAACAAGAAAGATTAAAGAGCGTGGATGCATTTCTGAATTAAGGTCAGGAGAAACAGAAGACATGATTATATAGGATTACAGGCTGAGATCACAACAGTTTATATGTTCTCTTTAGCTCAGCCTCCATGTCAATGGATGGATTGAAATTCTTTCTTTTAATGAGGATTCTGCCAATAAATTGTTAAACTTCACATCACTAAAAACCGAGGGGCCATCTTCAGGTTCTCCTCACATCCCACACAAGACCATCCTGCTTTGAATGAAAAGGTTCAGCTGATCACAAATGAAATTTTATTTTACCCACGGTTATACCACAGAATAGGTTTTGTTGCTGGAATTCAATAGTGCTTTGTCCTGTTTTGCTATTCTGGAGCGACTCACTGGGCCCCAAGTACACAGAAATGAACACTGGAGCCTGATGCTGTGCAATTTAGCTAAGTGCATACGGTGAAATCCACTGGGGTCCTCTGAAGATTTTGTAGTCAGGTTAGCATTAAAAGGGAAACTCTCTGTTGTGGCCCATTCCTGCTCACTTTCAAGGTAATCAAAGGATTTGCAATAACATCAGCTGGAATAGGTTTAGATCCTTTTAAAAGATTAATCCTAGATGTTTTATGGCAGGTGGTTTATCCATCATCTCAGTGCCAATTCTGTAAGAAAACATGCAGAAAGTCAGAATTTGTAAATGTCATTTTATCATTCTCAGTGGGGCTTAATATTACGTGTCAATGTTACAAACAAATGCCTCCAGGAAAAGTAAAATCTCATCTTCTCTCAGGATATTAACATTTACAAATATTTGCTTCAGGTCTTTGGAGATGATAATATACTTCAGCTCTTATATTTTGACAAGTTATAGATATAGGAAAAAAATTCATGGGTTGAATTCTTCCTTCTTATATTCCTTTGGATTAGGAGTGATTCCAGGAGGTCAAAGCATTTACATCAGACAAAAGCTAATTACCAAGAGCAGAATGGAGCCTGGAGTTACCCTGTGAGACTCACACATAAGGGCAATCTGCAACTAAGAATAAATGTGTTTAATGTAACCTTCATAACTCATCAGCACAGATTCCTTTAATGTTTTTGTCTGTTTATTCATATTACAAAATGTCTTTGTTTAAATATTTTTCTGACCTAGTTCAACAAAAAAGCACATCAATAATGTAAACCCCAACAAGTGAACTGATACATTGTATTTGTAAACAGTGGCAACTTTAATCAAATTGCACTGGATGATAAATTCAAGTGCTTGCTTTCTTCAGCAGAAAAAGATCTCATGTTTGTATTTGTTTTATTTATATTTAGCTCATTTAGTTTACCATCCTTTTTCTTCTCTCTTTTTCTTTTGTTCAGCCCACAGGTTGTTGCATTTGCTGTTTGTATTTTCCTGTGGAGTTTAAAGAAAACAGGAGCTGAACAACAAAACAGTTACTAAGGCAGATAATATTTGAATGATCTTCACTATTTTTATTCTGAAAAAATATTAATTGGTTTGGCATGAAGGATGCTTCATCATCTATTTTAATAGCTGCTTATTTGTGCTAACACTTAAGGACCATCAATGTAAATAACCATTCCTTGCACTCCTCGTGATGCTACAGGCCTGACCTAAAGAACAGTATGAGACCAGGAGAACTTCCTACCTTAACAGAGAAGATAGATGGAAGTTCATTCTCAGGAATGAAAAAGTTTGCCTTTACAGTTTCTTGTTGCTTTTAGATTGGTATAGGGAGCAGTACTCCAGAGATGAGACTTTTTTTCTCAAGTTTACTCAGAAAGGGTGGGGCATAGTCAGGAGCTGGAGCTGCAGCCCTCTCCATGAGCACAGATAAGTCTCTTGGGGCAAGTTAGCAGGTAAGCAGTATACCTAAATTCTTACTGTTTGTTATAAACAATTTTTTTTTGCTTAATTTTTAAACTCTATCTTGAGACAATATCTGTTTTAAGTTAAAAACCTGTTTCAAAAGAGTGCTTCAAAAAATTTACTGTAGGAAAGTACAAATATTTTTTTAAATCCTTTCTCTAATCTTTACACTAAAATAGTTTTTAACTTCAGTTAAAAGTGAATTTTAAGACAGTTTAGTGTTCTTGGCATCCCAAAATGGATAACTTAGAAGATAGTCATATTTGGGTTACTCAGAGGGTTAATATATCTGAGTTTGTAGTTGAAACTTGAGTCCAGACATAAAGAAAAAGTACAAGCAATGAGGAGTGTCTCTTTTTCTCTTTACTGGTATTTTATTTAATCAACACACATTATTTCAAAAACCCTTTGTCAGTGTTCTCTAATTTATCAACACTAACTTTTGGTGATGACTTACCCCCTACACCCACTTTGAACATCTTACATATGGCCAAGAAGCAGTTCTTTCACACCTTTTATCACAGCTGGTCATAGATCCAAAGTCTGGACTGATATTTAGTCCGCAGTTATAACATTACGCATCATTACTCATTAATTAAAATTAATAGAGCTATTTGCTTTAATATGCTACAAATTAGCTTCAGAAATGGGATTATATTAGGGAGATAGCTTCTCACAGTATTCCAAGCTCACTGTCCAAATAAGGCAGGGGATTTTCAGAGGATTCATCATTGCCTTAAATCAATGCCAAAGAAGGCTGAAAAAACATGCTTGCTCTCTATAATCCAGGTAACCACTGCTGGCAGCTGTGGTGAGCAGTTCCCACAGTTGAACTCGATGATAACAGTAACATCTTTCGATAAAGAAAAAGGAATATTTTTCTTGCTCATATTGCAAGTCCCTAGTGAAGCCAAATGGAGGTTTTAAAGTTATCATGAGCCACCTGCAACCTTCCTCTTCCTCTAGCATCTAGACACATTTAAAAAGCACCAGCAATGCTAATTAGTGACATTTTAGGGCCTTCCCTGTATGTATTTTCTTTTTAAGCCAGGTTTAGCATCAGTTTTGTTTTACCAACACAAGCATGTATACTTTCTAGGGAAGCTTCCATGTACTCTGAAAATTAATCTCTTTCAATGAAAGTTACCTGAGAGCAATGGTTTTATGACAGAGTAAGACTTGGCCCTTTTCTTCCATTCCCTCAAAATGCAAAGAATCAAGACAACCCTTCAGTAAAATCGAGTACAAAGTATGATTTAAGTCATACCTCTGATGTTATATTTATTTTATCAGTTTTTATTTGTGCCCATGGAGAATGAAAAGATGAAACTTGAGTGCTGATGAAGGAGCCTTATACTAAAGGCCAACTACAAGCACAAGCAGTAGGAAGCTAATTCCAAGGCCTGTATGTTTTTGGGACACTGTCTGCTAAATCTGTCAGGAAAACGAGCCCATTCTCTCTGGTGTTTGCATGGTGCCCTGGCTGCCAGCTGGCATTGTTACTGAAGAGCATCAAGGGGTCTCTCATGGGCCGTGGATTCCTGAATCCAGAACAGGTGCAGTCACACCCTCGCTGCAAACAGACCCACTTTGTTTGAATAAGCACAGCAGAGAAGAATGGGATGTATTAATAGCTAAATAGTGTCTTTATTAACAGTGGAACAGCTGGCAGTTCTGTATGACGGCACTCATTCCAATCTATTTTATCCAATTGCAAAACTATAAGCACACCACATCAGGGAACTGAGGGGACCACACACAAGCAATCAGCCATTCAACAGCACTATAATTGCTTCACAGTTGGAAGTTTGTTCTGCTCAGCTACTGTTATTCTTTTAGTTTGAATTGTTGATGCACTGCAACTATCTGGAATCTAGTGTTGTTAATGCAGATAAGCTTGCTCAGAAAAACTCCCTTTGTTTTACAAGCTAACCTGCTGCAGGAACTGCTGCTGTGCCTCTGAGGATCACAGATGCCTCAAGTGCTAGGTACCAGGACTGAGGCAGAGCCAGGCAGTCTGAACATCTTGGCTGCATCTCCCACAAAATGGTTACCCTGACAAGGGGAAAGCAATCCCCACAAACTCTTAAAATTCTGTCAGACCCTACTTGAGAACCTTTGCTGAAGACTTCCTACTGAGCCAAAGAACAGACTCTGTGGGTCCCTCTGAGACGTACAAACGGCTGAAACTACTGGTAACTGAGGTGCAGCAAGGAAGCTGTTGTGGAAGGAATTGGTTTCAAGTACAATAAGGTTACACATGTAGATAATGAGTGTGTGCATGGACGTGTCTTGGTGTGAGCGTAGAGAAGATGCAGCAAGGGGAGGGATATTATATTTACCAGGTGATAAAGAATATTCAGCTTGATACATTTGTATTCCTAAGGAACTAGGGGTCTGTGGAATTTATGGTTGCAGCTTGCAATACTGCTGTTGATTACTGTGTGATCTCCTGGTTGTCTGCAATATGCACACATCCTGGTGCTAACATTGTTCATTGTGGCTTGATTTAACAATTTCTTTCATCCATCTGCCTTCTCATACCCATGCATGAACACCTTTTCCCTTCCTATCACAGCATAATGCTTATTTGGTAAGTTCTCAAAGTATCCTCCAGAGAGAAGATTAAAAAGCCCTTGGCTGTAGCTAGGCTAGCAGAATCCATACAGATACAAAATTATAAAAGCCTTCTACTTTTCAGGGTTTCTGTTTTCTATCATCTTCTGGGATTAAATACTTGGAGAACTAATTCTTATTCAAAGTTTACTATTCAGTGGATCTCTCTCATCCTTTATACGAAACAGCATTTCAATACACTGTTGTGATTTCTTTGTTATGGCTTAACACACAGCTCGAGGTAATAAAATAATGTGCTGTCCCAACCTGTTATCTATCGCTGCTGTTTCAGGTTGTTCTTTTTTTGCTTTATCTCTACTGATGCACCTTGTGGATAAATGAGCAGTTCTTATAGGCATAACAATACATTTGTATGAACTAAGGATCACTGTTAAAACTAAAATTAGTCTCAGGACAGCTTGGAAAATTCTGAATAGTGGGGAAAATGTCCTATAAAGAAATCACCAACCTTAAGGGTGACACAAAATTTTTTATTGAAATTGAGTTGTGAACTAGAACATGCATATGGATGGTCAATAAATCTTTAAAAAAAACCTACACAAATGAAAAAACAAGAATAATTAGGGAATCATCTAGGGTCATCTTTGAGAAAAATAATCACCAAATATAGGAATAATATGAAGGTGCAAGCTGTAATTGTGCATATAAAATCAACTGTGAACAAAGTCATTAATAAACAACACCATTTTTCCTCTCACTGTCAGAATTGTTACAATAGTAACCAAGAATGCAATTAATGACTAAATACTCATTTTGCTTGTGTTTCTAGACTTTTTGCTGTCTGCTCCAGGGTCAGATTTATACTAGGTTTCCACACTAGGCTTGTACTCTTCTAGATACCACTGCTTCAGAATTTCTTCCTTGACAAAGGGTGAAGCACCTTAGAAGCAGATCCATAGTAAAACTTGTGATTCTGAGAATTCAAAGGACACTTTACACCTGGTTCAATGGGACCAAATCCAGTTGGGTTCCAAGTGTTTAATGTCCATTAGCAATGGGAGTGCAGTCATTTCATGCAGTACAGCACTGTTTCACTATTCTTCCCCTGGTGAACCTCAAAAACCAGGAGATGTGCTTTCAAACTGTGATTCTGAAATAAAATTAAAAAGATAGTACCAAAGATACCATTATGATTTGCAACAACATTAAGGAGAATATTTGGAAAAATTCGTCTGCAAACCACGCTAAATAGTTATTTATTTAGGGTTATTTAATACTAAAAGTTAAGGAAAGTAAAATATCCTATTGGTCCCAATAGAGATTTTAAGAGTCTTGTCAGTTAAATATGGAACATTCTTGATAATTCTAGATCAGTATTCCATTTCCTTCTAATCCTTCCAAACAAGCCATTGAGGACATCATTATTTGATTTTAAATGATTTACAGGTAGATCATGGCACATTACACGGTGCAAGTATAAAAAATTAAGCTAAATTTATACTTTGAAAAGCAGAGTTGAAGAGGATTTGGGGTATTTGAGGTAACTGCTTCTGACAGTGAGATTTTACAAGGTCATTGAAATCACCCAATTCATACCATAAGATAGGTAATATCTCTGCACTTTTAACTAGAAACTGCTTCCTCTTATTTTTCAAACTAATCTCTGCTCTTAGTTTTCTAATAGTTCACAAAGCAAAAGAAAAGCTCATGGAGTGCTTGCCTGCTGAAAAGGAGTTACTGCCATTGGCAGGGAGCAACATATTGATGTGGATGTACCTTTCATGAAGGATGCCCAGTATAATTGTGTGTTTGTGAGACACAGACTTCTTACAGCTTCTATTTAGGTTTCAAGTTAGATAAAAGATATAATATATCCTCACAAGAGATTAAAAAAAAAATAGAAAAGAAAAAGAAGAAGAAAAAAATCCCATTTTCTGACTGAACTGGAAACTTTGCTTCCATTTCAAGGGAAGGAATAGGATTAATGGCATGAGTTCAATTCTATCTACTAATTAACATGATTAATTTACATAAAAGCTAGGCTTAGAAGTGGTGTGTGCAGTATAAGCTGTCAGACCATACTGAGAACACTAAAGCATAGTTTGCAATTTATATCTCTGCTTTCAAAGAAAGAATCAGTCACCTAAGCACATTTAGTGGGGTCCTGAATTCCCTCCTTCTTTCAGATTTTAGTGGAAAAGTTTATCATCTGTTTTCAATCACCTTCAGCTTTCTAAAACCTCCATCAAGCTCTTTTGTCCCTTTTCCTTGTATTGTTCAAGCTGAGAGGCAGTTTGCAGGTGTGTGCCTGTATTTAGGCAGCACAGCTGAATTATCAATGCCACTTGAGCCCCTTGTACTGCTGTTGCTGTAAGTATTGTATTTGGTAATATATCCAGATGTCTTGGGCTGGCTACAACCAAAGCTTGTGACACATTTTTGCTGCAGAAAGCTGATAAAGGTTTCTCACTTGATTGCTAAATTAGAGGCATAAGGAGTGTAGTGACATACATCTATTACTGCGCCCAGCATATTTTTCCAGTTTTATTTGATTTTTCATGTTCACTTTATCTTAGAGAGAAAATTTTAAAAAAATATTAGCCTCTGACAACAGCAAAATGAACTGGAGCTATTGTCAGGAATAGGGTGCATACTACCCATATTGCAAGAAAATAGAAAAGAAGTTGAAAAGACAAGGGACTTTTACCTTGTACGGTTGTAGATTTTCTTCAGGTTAAACTACAGTATTTGCAATCCTCATCATCCTACTTCATGGACTGGACTGAATTCAGAAACTCATGCTATGACCTCAGGTCTGACAAAAAAGCACTGCAAAAAGCAGATTGTTCTCTGGTTGGTATATTGGTACAAATATTCTGATAGAGCTGATTGAAGTAGAGATGTACAAATTATGTTGCAGCTATTTTGTAAGCTGAAAATCTCTCTCTCCCTTCTAAGAGATTTGGATTGCTTTAAAAATAAGAAAATATACAATTCATAAGGGCAAAGAGTAATGAGAAAAAAATCTTTAGGTGCCTTGAACAACAGCAGCTGAAAAAGGAGAGTTAGGTTTGACATGAATTTTAATATGCTGCCTAGATATTACCCAGATGTATGCACACAATACTAGAATTGCATTTAGTTTAAGACTGTATTTGGCATAAAAAATAAAGACAGAGACCCTTTCAAGCTACATAATTGTAGATCACGTGTGCAGGAGAAACAACTATGAAAAAGTCATAGTCCTTTCAAACAAGGCCAGAAATAGTGGGCTAAACGTGTGTTTTTGGGCACATGACCTTTGTCTCATTATGTGTACCTTTAACTGTGATAAACATCTATTTAAATGAATATCATTTTCTTACAATTACAGAAGGGTCATACATAATATACTAGGTTCCCCTGGCAGCATATGTGTTAGTCATGCATATTTCATGAGCAGTTTTATTCCTCTAGTCAGCTCCAAGCAATGCTCAAGCTCATGGCTTTGGTGTGTAGGAAATTAAGGTCTTGCCCATAAAAAGATTGTGACTCTGCACATTAGCAAGAAGTGCAGCAGAATGGTCTCCTTGTAACTTTTGATGGATATTGATATCAAATTTCTTTGTAACACACACTAATTCCCCTTATTTGTCAGTTGCTATGGAAAAAACATTATTTCCACAAGTGTATGACTCAAAAGATTGTGACTGTTGCTCAGCACTGAAGGCCAGTTAGGAATGTTGTAGTTGCATTAGAAGTAAAAGAAGAAGAGAGGTGGGGAAAATTTAGATAAGTCAAATATGCTACATGCCAAAATTTTATAGGGTAGGCTGCAGAAAAATTTATTGTGATCCAACACATGATCTGGGTAGGTAAATCAGCATCTGTTTGTACACTGTAATGGCTTTTCCTGATGCAAAAGGGCAATGGTATAAAAGCCTGGAGTGCTAACAGGAGTAAAAAAAGGCTGCAGTATGAAACTCTAGAAATTCTCAACACCACCAGCAGCAACTTCCCCTTTTCTCTTTCCAAGAAAATCCATTTTATCAAGGCAGCTTTATCTAGCTGATATTTTTCACCGTGGTAAAGATGCTGTTTGGAGCCACATAAGTCACAGATGTCAGCTGAGACAGTGAGCACATTCTGCTGTGGTAGCAGGACGGTTTGGTCTCAAGTCAAAGGGAAAGGTAATTCTCTGCTAATCTTTAAAACAGTGCACAGCCATGCAAATCAAATCCAGCAGATGCCCCCCTCCAAAGTGTGGCTAATGCTCAGAGATTGAGATGCCATGTTCGATGCCCTATGTTTTTGGGAGATATTTTTTTGTTTGAGTGATTGCAGTGAAGAAAGCTGTTCTCCTTGATATGCTAAATTAATATTTATGTTGTTAAAATATCAGAGGCACTACAGAAAAATATTAATATAAAAAGGTTATAATTATCTTTAAAAATGTGGCAGCAATTGAAATGTAAATCCTAGTGAGCTGGGAGAGAGACTTGTTTGCATTGTGCCTGGGGCACCCTGCCTGCCTGCCGCAGCTGCCATTGATCATTTCAAATCAAAGGAAGCTGGAGATGTCTCTGGTGGCTCGACTGGGAAAAAAGCAAGCAGTGAAAGATGCTCTGTTCTGCAGGACTGTTATCAAAAAATGAGCTGGAATGTGTTTTAAATCTTGCTCCTGTTGAATATGGAGCCCTTCAAAGCTTTGTCACAATAAATAAAGTTTTCAAAACACATAGAATCTAAAAGATATGTTTTAAGTCCCCCTGAACTAAGCATTTTTCCCTTTCTTGTTCTTATTAGAAAACAATAGCATGAAGCTAACATACCCGTGATGATTAAATCAGAAGACCATGCAAACAATCACAAACCACCATTTTAGAGTGGAGTTTCTTGTTTTAGATTCCTCTAGGGAGGAAAAAAACATTTTCAGGGGAAAGGACACACAACACAGGAAAGTAGAGATGCAAATTGATATCGCTACTGTTCTCAAACAGAATGTCTCTATAGTGTACTGGGCAGCAACAAGCAATATGCCTTCAGCTGTCTACACTTCAATAATAAGAGATAAAATGCATCTTCACTAAACCCTGAATATTACTATGTAGACATTTCTTGAGGTCCATTAAATTCTATTTGACATACATTAAAAAGATTTAATCACAGATGCCAGTCAGCTAACCAACCCATTAATCTAGCTGTTTTTCCTATGAAAATTGTATTTAAAAAGGTCTTTTTCCTCCCCTCAATTTAATTTAGTCATCCATTTAAATTTCATGTATTTATCATGTAAATGCGCCTTATTTGCAAAAGAAAAGCTCAGGACTCAGTGAAATAAATAGTTATTTCATTAAAATGGATACAAAAAACCCTGTGATTAGGGTAATTAATTTGCACACTAAAAGCTATCTTTCTAGTTCAGATCATTAATATTGATGGTGTTCGATTTTGTTCTCAGTAATGTTCCTTGAAATACACTCAGAACTGGCAAGCAAGGATGAAGAAGCAGCCGCTTAAACTAGAAATGAGGATTCAATAAGCACTTGGCTACTTTCCCTCTTCCACCATTCAAAATTAATAACACAAAATCATGATGCCTGTGTCCCAAAGTGAACTGGATTATTTGGATTGTATGGGATTACGTGGTTCATCACAACTGAATCTTATTTACATATGCAGTTCTCACTGCATTTCTCTGACTTTAATTTCTTAATTGCAAAATAACATTAGTGAGCTTATGTCTAGGTATTCATGCTGCTACACACACCACTGCCAGATAACAAGGCAGAGTTTGCCAATACACTCTTTTGTCATTAGCTTTTCATCTGCATAATATGCAAATTGTGTTGAACAGTTTCCCAGTTTGAGTCCTTTCTACCACAAGATTTAGTTAAGACTCATATTTTGGTTTCCCACTGTACAGCACATGTATTTCACAAAAGACCTTGCAAGAAAGGTGTCACATCACTGCTGTGCACCACCAATTACAGCTGTAGGCAAAGTAGGCTGTGAAAACCAAGTTCTAAAAGATTTCAGAGACATGGTGCTGTCTGTGACTACATACTCAGATGTACTTTGTGATGGAGAAGTCAGGCATGTACTGTGGTGTGAGTGCTGTATAGTTTATTTGTACAGACAAATGATATGCATGCATGATATATGACTTATTTCCGTATCTATGTGAAATATTTACTTTCAGCTTGACTGCACAGCCCGATCTCTGTTCATTTTCCATCTTTGGCACCTATTTGAAACGTCCAAGAATCATCAGAAATTTTCAATGTTTTGAAAACAAGTTAGTAAAACCACTTTTTCGCTCTTTGTCAAATGTGGAGCTTTTTGTAGCTCCCTATCCATCTCCAAGGTCACATTTGGATAACTTTTGTCCTTGGTCAAAGACAGTTTTATGTGATGGAAACTTATCTATACACACTTTTTAGTAATGAAGTATTAGAAAAATGCATCTTATCTTGTTAGAGACAATGTTTGATTTACATCTGGTAAATTTTGTATATAGAAAAGAGACTTCATAATTATTACATTTATTTTACATATAGTCTGTACAGATATGTAGATCTACATAGTTTTTTTCAAAAAGGTCACATGTTTTGAAGTCATTTCAAATTTATTTTACAGCTTCTTAATTCATGATTATATAATCTAATAATTCCATCATTCTGAGTCCTTTCTCAGGCATCATATTTTCACTCATGACTTTCTAGGCAGTTGCATACCAAAACCTATGAAACAGTTTTCATTGTAATTGTTCTGCAACTTACATATCATATATAAATAATATACTAAAATACTAAAGTATTTAGAACCATTTACTTCTTCACAGTTTGTAAATTCAGTCATGGCTTCACTGCCAATGAGTAACAATTAATCCTTTGCTAATACAATAACTCTTTCTTTCTTTTTCTCTTTCTTTCTTTCTTTCTTTCTTTCTTTCTTTCTTTCTTTCTTTCTTTCTTTCTTTCTTTCTTTCTTTCTTTCTTTCTTTCTTTCTTTCTTTCTTTCTTTCTTTCTTTCTTTCTTTCTTTCTTTCTTTCTTTCTTTCTTTCTTTCCTTCTTTCTTTCCTTCTTTCTTTTTCTTATGTTTGACCACAATATCCAAAACCAGCACGTGATTTAACACGTGATTGCACTGCTAGCAGCCAGGTTTGTACCATCTGAAAGTCCAGCCCCATCAAGAAACAGCATGCAGAATTACCAGCTACCTTTAAAAACATACATATGTTTGCTGTGCAACAGGTATGTGCAAATATTTAAATGTAAACATATGTGTAAATTTATGTATCTTTATATAAAAGCCATATTTTTCCACTCATACTGTATTGAACTGAGAAGTTATGTCCACTCTTTTAATTCCTACACTGTAGGAGTGACTGCACATGTACATATCTATGTTCCAAGAAAACACCATGGTCTTTTAGACTTAAAAAAAAATTATTTCCTGTTAGCAGTTTGGCATTTGCCTAACTGCTCATCCCACTCATCTGATGCTTTTAAAATGCAAATTGCCGACATCTCTCATTAAAAATAAAAAATCCTCACCATGAATAATGCAGCAAAAGTTCCTGATTCTTCTGCTATGGAACTTGTTGAAGACCAATAATTCACTTCAAAAATTAGGTACTCCTGTGTAAAGTACTGTGAATTTCTCTAATATCTTTCAGTATTTTTTATTGCCAAAGGTATTTACATTAACATTTAACCATCCATGATTTGGAAAGTGCAGGTCATAAGACAGGCTCATTTTTTTTCACTCTGGACAGTGAAGTCACTGTCCAGATCCATCACACTCTAGGTGTGATTTGAACAATCATGATATTTTCTTAAGAATTTCTTTTTAACACCTGGTTTCTCTCTTAATATCTTGATATTAATCATAACTCAGAAGACAACATTCCTTTATGTTGTAATGGACATGGGTTTTGCATTTTTCTGAAGAGGATCTACTACCAGCTTTGCATAAATGCAGACCCAGCATTGATGATTTGTGTGTCCCTTTTCCTAGTTTTAGTGAACCTTACATGGAGACACATACTTATGGAGATTCCTGGGCCAAAGAATTTTAAAGGTTGCAGATGACCACTATGCCCACGTGGAAAAACACCGGGAAAAAAATCTTTAATAACCCCCAAGTGTGAAGAATAAATAAATTTGTTTAAAGGTCTTCAAATGGAATTTTTGCATGAAATCTGTAGAAACAGAAAAAAATTATGTTTGATTTAGCCATTCTTATTCTTCTAACCTTTTAATTATTTGTTTATATTATACGGGTGGTATGTATTATCTTGAAAAATAAATTTTCTTGAATCTCTAGAAGTCTCCATTAAAAAGGGCAGCTGCAATCAACTCTTTCTTTTGCCAACTCTTTCTTTTCTTTATTGTTTCATTGCCTGAAGCTTCTGATAAATTTTCTGGTCAGTCTCCATTCTCCCTTTCATTCAGCTATTGCTGTAATGTTTTTCTACTTCAATGTTACTACTGCTTTGAAATGCTGCCCTGTCTGGAACAGCTGTAAGAATTTTGAAAATCATTTAAAATATTACATCAGATAAATTTAACAAAAAATACGGTTTTAAAAAAATATTTTCCATCCTATTCAACTATGAAACCCTGAAATATGACTACATGTAAGGAATAGTAATAAGGGAGCACCCTAAAAATGCTTCTGTTTTTAAAAGAGCGTATACACGTTCCAGCCAGGTAAAATAAACCTTTCCTAAGTATGTTTATGAAAATCTAACTTAAAAGCCCTGTTATACAACACCTATCACTGGTTTTACTCAGAGCATTAACAGCTAGTTCTTTCTTTAAAACAAACAAACAAACAAACAAACAAAAAACAAACAAGTGAAACATTGATATGTTTTAAACCAATCCAAAGAATAACCCATGGTAATTTTTTTTCATTACTTGATTCCTGAATTTCTTCAAGTGGTGTCCTCTGATGCATTGTAATAAGGCAGCACTCATCCAGACAGCAACAACAGCAGTCAGGTTATAGCAATGTGCTAATTAAAGAGTGGAACTCACCACAAATCTGCTCCTCACTATTCAGGGCAAGTGTACAGCAAATCACTTAGCTGTTTGTTTTTAAAATAGAAGCTTTTGTCTGTTTTGTTTGGAAAGACAGGCATGGGCTAAAAAGACTTTTACTAAAGCATGACATTGAAAAGACATTGCCCTGAGGTTTGGCTGAACAAAATGCTGAAACATTAATAGTTTAATGTTAGACCTTATTTTTTTCCCTAGCTATTCACCTTTCATAATATGTTTCCTTTAATTCACTCCAAATCAACAGCTAGGGGAGCAGTGCAAGGAGTCTTCTAGGATGTATTTTGTTCCAAGGAAAATGATAGGAAAAGCACGCTTGCTAATTAAAATAAAGAGATCTCTGATGCCTGGCAGTTAAATACTGTTCATCTTTATTAAGGCATGAGGAGAACAGCATTGCAAATAGTCAAGAAAACCATTAGTCTCTCAGGCTGCACTGTAAATAACTGATTCATTGAAAAAAGGCAATGTGAAGAATGAATGAGCTTAATTCCTAGAGATGCACAACACAGAGTACTTCATACTATTTAAAAAGTAGAGAAAGAGAAGATTTTCAACAACATATTATTATATAAGGGAAATTAACTGAAATGAATGAAGAGTAGGAAAAACCATGATATATCAAAATGTTCCACTAATCAACATTTAATAGTAATAATAATAAAAATAAAATAAATAATAATAAAAATCATAGAAGGCAAGCATACCTCTTCACTTTAAATTATTTTAGTATTTATTTTCAAATAGAACAACAAACATATATTATTATCCTTCTTGGACATGAAAAGAAATCAAACATCTAACTAGTCCAAAGATAAGATTTCCACCATTTTCTGAATTGGACTAAATTCTTGGCAGGGTCTTACAGTCTTTGATGGGAGAAGATTTAGGATAAGCCTCACCATGTCTGAAACACCCCATTCCACTCCATGGAAAAGATGGCATTTACCAGCAAATAGAGAGGGAAATCTGTGAGACAATTCTACCTTAATAGAATTTACAGATTTTTCTGTTGACTGTAGGTAGCCTGGCATAGACTTGTAGGAAGCTACATAATTAAAGAAGCTTTTGGCTCTGTATTTGTTCTTCACTCTCACCCCCAAGATGGCACAATTTAGTGGCTGGTACAATTTACATTTAGCTGGCATCCTGACCATACCAGTGCCATGGCCAAAGAGCAGCAGTCACAGCTAGTGTTTGCACCTGCTCATGCACATACCCTAACAGAATATCTATATCAGCTTTTAAACCTGTATTTATGGAATGTAAGATCTAAATATTGACCTTTACTTAAGGACACATTGATTAAAAGCCACAAGGAAAGCAGATCAGCACAGATAAAATGTAGAAACTGCTGAGGGAAGGACATTTTTTAGGCTGTGGGGAAATGCTCTTAGTGAATATGTTACACTTAAAAGGATTGGGCGGACTAGTGTGCGGTGACTAAGAGGAGAGCAAGAGCAAAGCATTAAAAATAGCCATCAGCACTAATAGGAATCATTTAACAATGGGTAGAAAAATCCACAAAAAAATTAATCAAGTTCTGGGGGTTTTCTCTCCTTGCTTCTTGAGGAGAAGTGATGGAAGCAGAGAGCAGGGTGACAGGGAAATATGTTAAATTCTGCAGGCTGTCAGTAGAGCAGCACTTGGCCCTGTGGCTGGGAGGGAATGGGCAGTAGTCCCACCATCCACAACACGAGACAGTGAGCCTTGGCATCAATGACTGTACCTGATTCCAAACTTGTCTTTTCTGTTTTAGCATGGCATAAAAAGTGAATAAAAGTTGTCTAAAAACACACAAATCAGCACAGGGAGTGGGAAGGGTGGGTGGAGCAGACCCCAAATTGCTGTTTGCAGAGGGAAAGTTTTTGGAAGATAGCAAAGAGAAGTCAGTGTTTTATACAATTTGCTGCAATGTTTCTATTAAAAGAGCTTTGAATACAGGCAAGGATAAAGGATAGGAGACAGGGAATTCTGTCATAATATTTACTGATCTCCACAGAAACTTTAAATAATAAAAGTCCTCAAAGAAGGGTCCTCTTAGAGTATTAATGCCTCTCTTGCTGTATCCAGAGCCTGTGTTGCTCAAAATGAAAAATGTTTGGAAAAAAGCTGCACCACTGAAGTATGCAGTAATAAATATGAACAGAAATAAACAGTAAGGCTGGGTGCATGATGTCTACATGTCACTGAAAATAAACGTATATCCTATAACCACCCATATATCCAAAACTACATAAAGATTTTGCTATTCATTACAATAAATAAATGAATTGTTGTAGCTGCTTTGCCTTGTAAAACACACTTCAATGTTATGAGGGGAAGAAGAAATATTCCTACTTGAAGTAGAAAAGTAATTTAGGCAGAATTTGTGAGAGAACTTATGTTATCATATAATTTGATAAAGCTCTCAAAAATATCTAACTGAACCAAACTGGTTCAATTTAATTTTAATTAAAGTTTCCTGCTATTATTTTTGTCCCGTAACAAGAACCTGTCCCTTGGATAACTGGATTTCAAAATACCACAAAGCAAGATAGCAATTTGTGCATAATGCTGCAAGAAGTTTTCTTCACTCCTTTTTTGAAGAGTGAAGAAAAAATTGTATTTGTTTGTTTCTCAACAAACCAAAGATAGACAAGTGACTTTTAGATCAGAATAAATGACAAATAATGAATTAAAGTAAAACTGGCTGTGGACACATGATCAATGCTATGAAAGCCCCACAGACTGAGGGAACATGTGCACATAAAACAGCATTTTCCAGCAAATACAAGCTGTGAAATGATGCTGACAGAAATAAATTTTACTGTTGTGCCTTAACAGATCTAACACAAAGACACTACATTAATTTTCCTTTAAAAGCAAAACTTTTGACAGAAATTATATATGGCATGAAGCCTACTTATAACATGTTACATTTTTTCCAGCTTGATTTTACAGTGATCTCAGCCAGTGCACATTTAATGGAAGGACACATAAGCTGTATGTACATATGAAGAAGTGCAAGAGAAAAAGAACTCAAAGAGCTGTTGGAAATTTTCCAATAAATCTGAGTCCCTGTGTATGAATAGCAGTTATCTATGTGAGACATAATTTTCAAAAATCTATATTTTCAGTAATCCCCAAATGATTAAAAGCTGCTGCAAGGCTAGCAATTATGAAAAATTGCCTAAGTAGAATGCTGAGATATGAAGAAAGAATTCTAAATGGAAGCACATCTTTGAAAGCTGAAGATAGTTTTGCTAGATGTGGAAAAATTGAGGTGTGTAATATCAAATGTTCCTTTCTGTAAATTTTTATTCTGCAATTATTTTTTACCCTCATTCTATTCCAAATTGATCTACCAGCTTAAGAAGGATTGTTGACTACAACATTTGCACAGCCCCTCTAAATTCCACATAAGAAAGAATTATACTGACTGCACAGGAAAACCAAAACCCTAAGTTAAGAAACAGATGATGTAAAAGCTACAAGTCTTGTTATCACTCCCAACAGGACACTTTGCACCAGCATTTTACTCAAAGAGAGCACTTGTTCCAGGCAACAGTATATCTTTCATTGCAGAATATTAAATTGTAAAAACTGAGTAAGACTATAGAAATGGGATTAATTTTGTGTTGTCATGCTTATTCAGAACACATGGTCCCTTGCCACCCACAGGAGTAGAAAAGTTAATCTACTTGGTAACAAGGCAGACCTTACACTACTGTGATCTCACTTCCCAAACTGCATTTATGTCTCAGTTTCAGAAAAATGATAGGTTAGGTTGCAATGTCTTATCCAGCAGTTAGAAATCCAGAAGGAAAGGCACAACAGGAAGAATTGGCAAGGTCTCTTCCCTTTTATCCTGCCACAGACCCTCTGGATGTGACATTAAAAGAGGTGTTCTTTGGATTCTCTGGATTTCCAAAGCATATCCATAAGCAGTGCATAACCTTTTTCCAGAAGTAACAGTCTGTTTTAAAAAAAATCATGACACTGCACACAAATATTGTGACACGATATCTATCTAATTTCAAAGTACTTGGGCACAAATGTGTCCTGAATTTCATGCTCTATACAGACAAATTGAAATAACATCCCCTACCTGCAATGGAAAAAAAGAGCATTCCAGATTCTCAACATGAAAGAAAATTTATGTTTCAGAAATTGTCACCCACGTGTTAAGGGGAAGTAAACATAGTTTTAAAGCAACTTTGGAACTCTCCCAGGTCTCTGCATGTGTCCATAAGGGAAGGATCTTTAACGTTAATAAATAGATTTACAATTTGTGCTGAAGATGAGATTTATTTGGTTTAAGAAGAAAAAGATAAAGAGGAGAGCGCCCACTAACTGGACAAAATTCTCTACAAATTTCATCTTCTATTGATGAACTTGATTCACGTCCTTGTCTAGTGGGCTCTTCTTCAGAGCTCTTGACATGAATGCTTAACTAGATAGGCTTGATTGCCATGATCTGGAAAAGTATGAAATGGATATGAAGTGACAAAGGTGATAGCTTGCGGCATCTGGGGAACTGGATATGCCAAAACAATTAAGTAACAGTGATTCAAAACCCTGTCAGAGAAAACTAGTGAAAAAATAATTGGGATTAAATTGCATAATAAGCAATAATCGGAAAACTGCCAAGGTGAAATACCTTTTAGAAAGGTAGAAAAGACTCTGCACAGACTAATCTCTGGACAATTTTTTTTCAGTTTACTGGCTACAAGAAGGCACCAGTTCAGAGTATTTAAGGAATTTCTACACAACAGTATATTGTGTGCTATATGCAGGCAAATGTCTCCTTCGGCCACATGTAATTCACAAAACCTAGTGTTTTTCAAGTGCCAGTCCCCTCTAAACAATAGCTTCAGTAAGACCAACATGCTTATGGTGAGCCTTCTGGTGTGCAAGTGGGTTGGTAACTGAGTTTTTACAGCTCAGTAAAAGTCATCTGTACAGTGGCAATTCTGAGTAGGGAAACACGGCCACAGCTGCATTTAAATAAGTATCATTTCAGGTCCTCAGTACAGACTTCATTCTGCATTTCCTCTTTCATTCTCTTCCTGCATGACCTGGTTGTCTCAGCTGGCCTGTGTTATCAAGAGTGAGTGGAAACAGCAGGACTCACTGTAATCTCGTTGTGGTTTAAGCCCAGTAGGAGATGAAACACCACAGAGCCCCTTGCTCAACCCCTATCTCTTCCCATCCAACCTGCTGGATTGGGGAGAAGAATCAAAGTAAAACTTGTATGTTGAGGTGAAAGTGATGCAGAATGCAATTGCTCACTGTCCAGTGACAGATGCCAGACTTACCCTCCCCCTGAACCCAGGTCAGCCACGCTTCTGGGTGACTCCCCCCAGTTTGCATATTGAGCACAATGTTCTCTGGTATGGAATATTCCTTTGGCCAGTTTGGGTCACCTGTCCTGGCTAAGTTCCCTCCCACTTTGGTTTTTTTGTGTACTTCCTCACTGGCAGAGCATAAAATTACTTTTTAAAAAAGTCCTTGAGTAAATATAACTTATCAAAAACGCAAAACATCAGTGTGTTACAAACATCATTCTCATTCCAAATCCAAAACACAGCACTGTAACAGCTACAGAGAAGAAACTAAATCTACCCTAGCTGAAACCAAGACACCTGTAGATGCATGGTATAAAGTGCTTTTGAAAGCAAAAAGAGAAGTTTGAAGCACTGTCAAAGCTGAATGCACTGAAATACAGCTCCAGATGGACCAGGATTTCTGAAATTGCATGTGATGCAGATAGATTTCTGAAATGTCACATGCAATCACCTCTTCTGAGGTCAGCAAGTGAAAATAGTCTTGAAATTACTAGTCTACATGCAACAAATCCAAGTATTTGCTTTAACTAAGTCTTAAAAGGCAAGAAAGTATCTGTCTTAGACAATTACATTCTGAAAACTGACAAGTTACTTATTAAAAAAGGTTGCAAAAATGTTCAGGATATTGAAAATCATGTGGTTTGAAAGACCACAAGAAGAGTAGGTAAACCATACAACTAATCATGTTGCACCATGGACTTGGACTAAACTGTGGAGTCTGTAAGCAACTACAATTTTAGCCACCTACCTAAAATTATATTTTTACAAGGAGGAAATTAAATTTTAAAATCTGTATCTATATTATTAAATTGGTATTGGGTGTCTCTCTTTTTTTCTTCTGAGTAGCTGTTATATCACCCACTCCCACTGTGTTGAAACTTTTAACAATTTTTTGCCTTACTGTGTTGTATGCTGAGGTCTTTTGTGAAGTCAGAACAATGTCTATGTATTTATGATGTTTGACAGAGATTTAATAGCATGTTGATGCCCTGCATTTTGTCAAGTTCACTCTCACTCAGTGGTTACCCACAATTCAAGGTAAGACAATGGAGAAAAAATACCAAGATTTCTTACTTAGTTCAGATTTGCTACATTTTTAAAGATTAGAGAAATCCCCAAACCACAATTCTAGAAACCGCATAATGGAAAAGTACAGAACACAGGAAAATCATGTGTTGTGTCTTGTGTCAGCAAACCCAATAAGGTGTGTGTGGGTATGTGTATAAGAGCAATGGGGCTGTGTGCATGAGAGAGAGAAAAGTGGCCAAATTCCAATAAAAAATGCAAAAGTTTATTTTTTGCAAAAAAAATTTCCAGTTTCCTATGTTTCCTATTTATACACATATCTTTGATAAATCTGTGTTTATGAAGTGATCTGATAATATTGTTCTCACAAACAAGGTTTCTTTTAATGGAAAGGCAGTGTTAGGGATGCACAGAGTGTGCAGGTAGTGTGGTTTTATTCTGTAGATAAGTGGTCTGTGTTTTCTCTGTATCTCACACTATAACACTCATTACTCACTCTAATTAATTGCTAAAGGTGTTATCAAAATTTTGGTTTTATAGAGAAAGGAAGAGTAAATATAGAGAGAGTCTTGGTAAACCTGGTTAGAACCCAAAAGGATTTTCTTGCATTTGATCTTCATAGTACAACTAAATTAATGCAGCTAAGATTAATGTGCTGATTATTTTTGGCAGGATAGCAAGTACATTTGTTTGACTTGTGTTTCTTTTACACATAAGTAACAAATGACTGGTATTTCTACCACAGACTGGTTTTTACTGCTGTAGTCTGTTCCCAGTGAATTAATACTTGAGATTTTCAAGTAAATTCTAGGGTCAAAAGATATGTTGCAAAACTGGTCCTAATGGGAAGGGCCCACTGTGAATAATTTTATAGAAATGCCCCTCAGAAAATAATTTTAAGGAAAAAACCCCAACCATTCTGTGTGTCCTGAAAATACAAAGCACCCTGCAGGGAGATGAAAATAACTGTGATGTCAGGCAAAGGCATTACTGGATCCACCTTTGTAAATTTACATTTACTGAGGACCTGAAACTGGAGGAGAAACATAAGTTTCAACTGGCTAGGATGCTCATAGTCTTGACATTAAAAACTGTGTATCAGACTAGGCTGGGAAGAAGTAAGAGACCCATCAGGATGGTTTTCAAAGCTTTAGTTATTAGAGTTAGTTAAACATGTTGACATTCCTGCTAGGAAAATACTATCAAATAATGTAATAGGGGAAAACAACAGTTAATGAAAGTGCAATTAGTCTGGGCATGGTTTCATGAAATGCCAGGCAGTTTAATAAGAGGACAGCAAATGTCACAAAGTGAAGATGAATGTCATGATGGCATTTTCTCAGGCTAGAATTATTTGTGTTTCCTCCCCTCAATTCTGCATAACATGTACAGTATTCAATGAATAATTGGAAGAGAAAAAAAATGGGGGAAATTTGTTGAGACCCACAAGTAGCACCCTGCATTTGATATCTTCCATGGACAAGAAAATGAAAGCCACAAAAGCAGCTTATAAATTATTAACCATCAGTCTCTAAATCTCTAACTAGAAGCTACTTGTCATTTGTGGACAATGCCAGTGCATCTCGGTGTGAATTTTGTTATTAGTGTTTTATTTATTTTTTAAACTCAAATAGGAGTGAATCCATCCAAGCAAATCTGTCAGCAAATTTTCTCAGTGGCTAAACAACTGCAAGCAAAACTCCCAATCCTTGAATTGTGCTCAGTTTTCTGCCTCTTACAGCTAGAGAGAAAAAAAAATCTATGCAAAACATATGCAGTGATTTTATCATTTTAGGGCATTGTTAAGCAAGCTAAAAGTCATGAAATGCAGCAGGTTTATCAAATATTGGCATTGTGTTTGATAACTAAATATTTGGAAAAAAACCAAATACAAGGCAGAAAAAATGTCCTTTTATTAGATCCTTTTCAACACGTTGAAAAGTATGAAACTGACAGCTCTTTGTCTTTAAAAAAGCACAGACTTCAACTATCTTATCAGGCAAGGCTAAAGATATATAATTCCAAATAAAAGCCTTTCAGTACTGAGAAATCCTTTTGCTCAAAACTATATTTTTTTGTATTTTGTGTACAGAAGTAGAACAGTTTGTCAAAATCTTTGCAGAAATCTTTTTAGTTACCATGAAAAGTGTATTTTCTACAGAATTGCTTGTCTTCTCATATATGAGCAAAAATTAACTTTGTCAAATTTTCTTCTTCAGAAGGGTCTTTTAGCTGAGTTAAGTGTTTGTTTTGTGCAAAAGAATGACCACACATCAGCTTGGAGTGATTGCACAGTAGTTACTTAGCCTGGCAAATGGCAGCAAAATGTCAGCTGAAATGAAAGACACACAGCCCTGGGCTTATCACAGAAAGTGCAGATGATTCATGTAGCATCGTAAATAAATAACACAGGTTTTGTGCTAAGGTGGGTTTAACAGTAGAGGTTCTCTTTTCACCACCAGCTCATTTCAAAGCACCCATAATAGAAGCCTTACTTGGTGACAGTGACATGCAGCAAGATAAGGCATCCTGTCTTTAATGCTCATATTTCGAGGTCACAGGGTGTTACATTCCTAGTGAACATGCAGAAACTGAATCAGATAGGACCTGCATTAATGGATCATCAAAATATTGATAGTATTCTCTTCCCTGCCTGCAGGGAATGTTTAGCCTGGCTGGTAATTATGCAGGGTAGGAAGGGGGGGTGTGGGTTTGGAGAGACATGTCAATCATGATTTGTATACATTTGTCACAAAAATTAGGGGCAATTGTTTGGAAATGCAGCTTGAACTCAGGATTTTTAGATAGTCAAAGCTCTTACTGATTGATCTCAGTGATCCAATGAAAAAAAAAAAATTCTGTTCCTACAGGAATGTGAGATAAACATCCACTTCTGTTGCTAAAAAACTCTGTGATTTTTGCCTAACAGGTATGAACTTCAGATCCACTTGTTTTCTTTTTTCTAAATTTGCTACCAAGACTGAGGTTTTAATCCTAAGCATATGTTGATTGCTCAGGAGGACAGACAGGTATAAAGGGAAAGCAGTGATAGAATCCTGAGAGAAAAAAAAAAACATATGTTGATAAAAACCCTATGAGAAACACTAGAAGAGAAAATTTTTCTTGTCAGCTTATGACTACTATTGCCCAAGTCCAGCGTTTTCCCAACCTTTTAAAAGCATGTTAAGCCATGAACTTTGGCTTGACTGAACCAGTTCTGAGTGATGATCAGTCTGTTTGCTACAGGACAGCTGCCAGTACTTATTATTAGGGTGTGACATGCCCAGGTGAAACAATGCAACAAATACAGTCAGAATTTTCTTTTGTATTTCAGGTATTTGTGCAACTTATCCTTAAAAAAAGAAGTTTTACATGGGAGTATTTAAATAATATTTACTGTCCATTCAGATTTTTTATTCTCTGATAATTTTTACAGTAAGTCAGTGCTTGGTCACACAGGCACTTCTATTGTGCAATTACGAGCATTTTTACTTTATTTATGATGGTCACACTATTTTGGGGAAAAGATGTTAAGAAGAATGTGGGTTTAGTAAAAATTTATTACCCTTAAACTCAATTATTTCTGTTAATCTCAGCACTTATCAAAGTCTTGAAATCTCAGCAGGTTCATTAGAAGCACTTAGTCACCAAATGTTAAATGTTTTTCCCCACTTTATGCAGTTTGGTGAGTACCTTTGTGTAACCTTGTCATCCTTCAATAGGGAGTTTGGAATGCTGGATTCTGCCCATTTTCAAGGCTTCTAAACAGAAAAACAGCAGGCTGTCTCCAGGCAGTAATTTCCTCTCAGGCTTCCAGAAATATCTCAGATATAGAAGACTAAGAGACTTCAGAAATTTTCTGCTGTGACACAGAAGGTTGTGGTAAGCCACCTTTTGTTCACTGACATAAAAGGCTTGAATACCTTTTAAATTTAAACCAGTAAAACAGGTTTAACTATGTAAAATTTCTAAAATGACACATGAAGTACCCAGATGATTTTCTGCAAGGCCATCTGTCTTAACTGAAGTTTTCCTTCCTTTGTTCATGAAATCAAAACTTCCAGTTCCAGTAATAAAATAACTTTCAAAAACCAATTACTTTTTCACTGAGGATAATGTCACAAACTAACCCTTCTTTCTGTAATGTTTGTCCAACAGTAATCTCTTTTCATCCTATCATGATAGTGGATAAGGCACTGGGATATTAAATTCCAAAATTTATCATTATATTCTATATTCTAGTAGTAAGACATTATGAAGACTATATTATACATGACTCTGTCTCAAATTTATGAGTTGTCAACTGCCTTGCATCAGAAACTAAAATTTTCCCCAGAACTTTTTATCCTTAAAAATTGATACTGAACTGCTATCCTGAAACTATGTCTATTTTAAAATCTTCAATACAGGTTTATTGATTATTTTTTTGTAGATATCTTAACAATTCAGTCTGATGTTAAGTTAGAAACCTGCAGATGATCATCAGGGCCTTGTCATCTGACATTAGGGCCTGCTTGCCTGATGTGGGAAACAAATTCCAGCAGATGGAAGGCACTCAAGAAAATTTTGGACATTTAAGAATACAATAACAGTGAAATTAGAAAGTTCTGTTTTGTTTTTTAATCTCAGAATTAAAGAAAGAATGAAATGGTCATGACTTCTGGGACAGAAGTATCTAAAGAAAAATCTTGAGGCCTGTAACAATATCGTTTCCTGTGGGAAAAAATACCTGAGTGAGTGAAAACAGGAGTAAATTTACAGCAGAGACATCTGGAGAAAGGGAATTTAAGAAGAGAACTGTAACCATAGCTGGACTGCAAGGGAAATCAGTCCTGAAAGAAAGATCTTATAATAAATGTTGTAGGAAGATAAGGGAAGCATGTAGGGTAAGGATGGAAAAGCCATCTTAAAGCAGCCACCCTCTACTCTTAAAAGTGGAAAATGGAAGTGACCTGCCATGGAAAGCCTGTGATCAGAGACCATCTCAGCAAGATCTTAGTGCCTTCCACTCGCTTCACTCAAGGTTAATGACACCATAAAACTGAAATCAAATCAGAAGCCATGATCAGTTCAGTACTATTTTAAACAGGGGTTACTTGAATCATTTGGCTGCAGTGTCAGGTTAGACTATATTTGGTGAAAGGCTCTGAAAATGTAGAGGTTTGAAAAGTCTTTGAGATTTTCCTTTATCTCTCTGTTCTGCAACATATAAATCATATCAATAAGATATAAACAGAACTGTACTTTCTTTCATTATTTGTCTGTCAAAAATGTATTGTTCTCTTCTATCCTCTTCTATTCCAAAAGAAACAACAGTTCATAGACTATCTAAAAGGCTTTTTTAGTGTCTTAAAAATCATAACATTTTCCATAAGCAAGAACTTTGTAAAATGTGGATCAAGTAACTATTTTACATAAATTCTTGCAAAAATAAGAATTGCATAATTCTTTCCTGACTTCACTAAAGACAGTTTATGTGTAAAGAATATGTATCCACATGTTTCAAAAATCCTCTGCTGTAAACAAAATTATGTGAAAACTGAAGAACAATTAGAGAAACCTTAGTCAAGTGGGCCATTGGTCATATAATACCATACTAGTAAGGGTTAGGACTTCATCTTTGAGTTCATTCAGCCTGCCCCTGAGGGAAAGGGTAACCCAGGGTCTTGTTACTATATCCTTTGGGGTAGATTAGACTGAAACAACACTGAATGATTGGAGTTTATAAATTCTTATATATAGGGTTTATTTTAGAAAAATATTGGTTGTAATAGAAAGCAAGTATGTCGCTGTTTTGGTTATTAGCAGCTATAGTAATATAACAATATAAAAGTATAAGAATTTACCTTTAGAAAATGCATGAGGAAAAAGAAAGAATAAGAGTGGAAAGATACCACCACCCATGGATCCCACAATGAGACTTGATTGTTATGAAATGATGGTCAGAGTGACCATGCACTTTTCTAAGTGATGATTGAAGTCTTGATCCATTGTGGGTGAAGGAGGCCCACAAAAGAGAAAGAGCAGTGGGATAATATACACTCAGGTTGAAGTGCCCAGGTACATTCCCTGAGAGAGAGCTTCCAGTCTTCAGGGGAAGGCCCCAGAAATGAGTCTGGAGGTGCTTCAGGGTCTTTGATGGTTTATGGCTCCTCCTAACACATGACAGCTGCCTCTCACATTAGCATAGTGGAAACAGTTCTGCTCCATCAGAAGGGATGGAAACCCCCAGAGCTAAGTGTGAATGTCCCAGGGGAATGCGATCTTCCATAGGGGGTGTAAGGGGTGACAATTGGCAGGGTAAAAACCTTCTTGCATCCTCTGGTAGCGGGTGTTCACTGCCTCTGTTTTATGGGGATTGCTACCACACACTAACCTCCTTCTCCTTCGGGGGCAGGAGGAGGGTTAAACCTGACCTCAGCAAAAGCACCCTGCTCACCACTTATGGACAACTGCTTTGAGTCAGTAACCATTAATATTTCAGTCTCTCACAAAAGTGTTGGTTAAGATACTTAAATTTATGGATTATTAAAAGCTTAATCTTGGGAATTTACATGGGAAAAGTATTGCAATGAAATTACAGACAATATAATGAATGCTCAAGATATTAGAGATTACAGGTGAGAAATTTTCAGCTTCCCTACGTTCCCTTCAAAACATGCACCCTAATCATACAGACACAACACTGGTTTTTGTCACAGATCAAAGAGCTAAAAGAGATGCAATCCAATGTGTGTATTTTGGTAGAGAATTTACACATATCTTTCTGCTTTCCATATTCTTATGAGATGGATGCCATTGTTCTTGACATTCACAATTGCAACAGGCTTATATGGCACTGCGTACAACTACTATTAAATTCTTTAAAAAATATTTTATTTTCTTAAGGCTAGGCTCTTCCAAGCTAACAAAAAGTCTGTCCAAATTCTGTAATCCACTGCAGTTCATTGTTCATGGTTTCAAGTCTAATATATGTAAAAGTTAAATCCTAGCCTCACCTCCAGACTTTTTCAGATCCACTCCTTTATGTTTATGCTCCAATGCTTTGAACTTTCACCTCAATCCTTTCATGAGAGATAGGGTAATCAGCAAACATCATCACTGCAACAACAAGAGATTAAAATACATAAATGAAAAGAAATTTGTTATGCACACTTTTATATAAACCATGATAAAGTACTTCAGTCCTACCTCTACTCCTAATGCAGGAAATAGGCATTCAGTGGTAGTCATGTTTATGTGGATCAGATGGGAAACAATAAAACTTAAAACACTTTGAAGTGAAAAAACTTGCAAATGGCCTGAAGGTAGGGTGTAACTTGAATGGCCACTTTACCAACAAGCTTAATGAATAAAATATTCCCAAGTACAAGGTCAAGTAAATTAGCAGAGAGAAAAAAATTGTACCAAAGTTTTTGCTACCCAAACTCATTCTAAAGTGCAAACTTAGCAACTACAATCAACAGTTCTGAAAGCCTGGTACAAATTCATCTGCTTTTTGCTGGAGAAATAAAAAATAATTGTAGGGGTTTGTAAAAATAAAAGTATTTAAAAAATATTGATCTGAGGGATTATACAGAAATACTAAAGGAATGCTCCAAGGTCAAATGTGATTGTTTTTTGCCCAAGAATTCTTCTGACTCAGATTTCTGTTATAATGCTGCTACATTATGTTTTCTCTTACTGAAATATTACATATATGGAAGGAAGGAAGAGACTGTGGGACTCGAGCAATTTGCCTACATTTAGTTCTAATAGTATAATTAGACAGGAGAATCAGTGACACTGCAGCTAAAAGCTGGAGATGAACTAACCAGTGCTTTATCTTCTGTTGCCATTGACTACATGATGAACTCTGCGGTGACCTAAATTTATTACAGAATAGTGCTCGTTGCTGCTGTACTAAGCACTCCATTGCAATTACAGCACATTAGCCAGAAGAGTGAATCTCTAGGGAAAATGTCTAGTCTTTTAATCAAGCAGTAGAAAAGTCAGAGTGAACAAAAATTACACTGTTGTATATATCTGCAGTCAATCTGTAAATGTACATCTAACAGCCATCTTAATTTTGCCCAGAAAACATTTCAATTATATACAGGGGTCATGACTCTTCAGTTCACTCACTTAATCTTTTCTGTACTTCAGTGAATTTTTTCCCATATGATATTCTCAACCCTCCTGAACTTTGTTGGGAACACCAGAAAATTAAAATAACCAGTCTTAGGATTTCACCTTTAGACTGACCTATCTCAAATTAGAATAATCCTCTGTTTTTATTATTTCACTGGTGTATGTCACAAATCTGAAGTCGTGGGAAAAGCACACTGTGAACTGAGTGCTTGAAGACAGGCACAATTTTCTTTAAAACACCTTTTAACATTTAATGGGATCTGTAAAGCTCACTTTACAAATATTCTGAAATCGGATAAGTCATTCATTTGTTCTAATGGATAAGACGAAAGCTTTTGTAAACAGAGTGTTTCAAAACATTACTAATGAGTTTTCAAAAAAGCAACTGTCATTTCAGTAGCTATAGCTGAATGTGCTGAAGTTTAAAAAAAACCTAATTTGGATTGCAGAAAAAAAAAATAGGTCATGAAATTTAAGGTATCTCTTAAAATCTGTCTATGAGCCTGGGTAGAGGAGGAAGATCTCAAGCTCTTTTTACTTCTATTCAAATGAACAAAAGAATTCCTAATACTTTCAGGGAAGGCAGGAGCAGGCACAGAGGTGATTCACATGACCCAACCTTAAATACCTGTCTGAGACACCAAAGCCAGGAATTTAATTCACTCTGGGCTACCTGTAATATAACTGCAGAGTGCTGGTCATATCCAAAGTTCTAGTCAGCACTGTGCAGCTCTGAATCACCATCTCAATGCACCTACAAATTCTCCTCCTCCTGAATAAGATACTATTTAAGGGCAATTAGGATCCTGACTTGGGTACATAATGTTAGATGTCTGAAGGTGACTGATGCAAATTTTCTCTGTGCTCAGTGAAAAGAAAGGAAATCAAAATAATGAGTACCTCTCACAGCAACATAAGGATATAATTTTGAAAACCTGGCTGTTAAATCAGGTTTCTTGGTCACCCATCTGGGTAAGGATTTGCAGAGCTGCAAAATCAAAGGGCTCATTCTTGTTTTTCTCATTCTCTTCTTTTAGATGTATATAAGAACATGCTATGAGCACGTTTTACAGTAGAAAAACAATGTGTATGCAGAACAAAATAATTTACCTCCCAACACCTTTCCTACTTTTTTTCATTGTGAATTCAGAACCATCACCCAAGGAAAGTCCAAGTTACATACCTTTGTGACTCCAGTAAACAACTGACTTACATTTTCTGAAGGAGCTCAATTCCACAAGACTAGTAAAATTATATTTGTGACTACAACATCTTTCATGAACTGTCAGTTCTGTTGATAAAATAAAAATTAAGAACAAGATATTGTACACTGGTGCTGTTCATTTATGCTTCTCTCCATTAATCTATTTCTTCAATGGCCGCTAAAAGCCTTATAATAATATTTCATAGTAAGCACTTTGTGACATATTCTGTGAAATATATGGGTCATTGAAACACCTTCTAAAAGGTGGAAAAATGTATGCCACATGCATTATGGTGAATTGTAGACATTACAAGCTCATCTCTTTGCAATCTATTTCTTCCCATTAGTGCTTTAAGCCCTAAACAGAGAGAACTTGGAGGTCAGAAATATATATGAAAAATGCAGAGGGAATTGTACCCATATCTGCAGACAGAATAATGTGCAAGAACTAAACTATTTAGCAGAGAGAACAGATAACACTCTTAGAGACTTACTGTATCTAAACTGCATTTTCAGAGCACCTTAAAAAAATGCTGTCTGCCTCAGATATTTTTAAGGTGTAGCTGGTATGTTGTATGACATTTCCCTTCCCAGCACATTCTTCCCATATGTGTGGAATAAGGATTGTGGAGAACTTGAGGAAATAAGCCAGAAGTAAGCCTGCAACACTGTTGTTAGAAGCTCAAAGGAAGATTGGATAACTGGAATAGAGTGAGATGCAAAATATTTTCTGGAGTGTGAGCAGAGTTTTAGAGAAAGAAATCTGGGTTGTTTGGAGACAGAGCTTAAAAAAAATAAACTTAGCTAACAGAGGCAAACAAGTGAAGATGAAGGGGGGAAAAAAGAAAAGGAAGTTTACTGAAAGCAGAGAGTCACAAATGACATTTTTTCACAGTGGAAATTAAGAAAATGAAATGAGTCTTCAGGAGGAGATTGACAAGTGCGGCTGTCTCTGCAAATAGAAAGCTTTAGAAATCAGAGGTTAAAGTCAATACACTAATTTAACAGCAGCACTCACGTAACACGTGGCACATATGGATAATTTTCCTTCTTTAAAGGGAGTCACAACTACATTTTCAATCTCACTGAAGGTTTGTGAGGTAGAATAATAAAATTCCATTGCACAAATTGTTGTAACATGGCATTAAACAGGACAAAAATTTTCTGCACTAATTCATTTAGCTCCAAACTTCACTTGGAATTCTTAACATCCTCTAATAAATTTAACATTTCTCCACAGAACTGTATTTGTAGGAGCAATCAAAATTTAGGAGGACTAAAGCAGATGTCTCTTTCTTGGTACATTTCACATTTTCACTTTTAATAATACACAAAACCTTAAAGTAAAAAAAGAAAACCTGAAAACATTTCAGCCTGTAAAAAAAATACCTGTTTCATGGTTGTGGAACTAAACATATATGTACACTTATGTATAAGTGCATTCAGCAACATAGATTATTTTTTTTCTGGTGCACTTTTCTGATCCTTACTTGTAGTTGAAAGCTACTTAACTCTTAGGAGAAAAGCATCAGAGATTTCAGAGGAGCTGAGCTTGCTGGTTTAACTACATTCAGCATCTCAAAATGATTATAATGATGACTACACTCTAGTTGCTTGATGGGAACATTTGGCAGTATAGTAATTCCCCTGCTGTTATTATTTGATGTGCTTTCATGATTATTTGTATGAGGACAAAGCTCTATAAAAGGGTTAGACATAAGCAGGCACCTACATCAACCCACACAGAAAAAGATTCTTAAGATGTCAGTAAAAGAAAGGGAATATATAAAAGCTTATACAGCTTCTCAGTCTAATTTATTTTTTTCTGGTTTTATTATGGCATATAAAAGAGCAATCTGGGGTGAGATGAAGGCCAATGTATAGAAAATAATTGTGTTTTCAGCACTCATTTTCAAGTACTGCTAAATGTTTTGGAATTGCTTTGATGCTACAATAATATTTCAGAGCTGTATTACACGTATCAGTAATACGAAAGAAGGATTTGTTCTATGGGTTCCTTTTCTCCATTGTCCCATTCAGAATTACTCTCATTATTCTGGCGCAAGGAAATGAGATCATCTCAATCACAGAATCACAGAACAGGTGGGGTTGGAAACTACTACAAGGTCACCTAGTCCAACCTTGCTCAAATAAGTCCCCTGGAGTACATTACTCATAAATGTGTCCAGACAGCTTTTGAATAACTCCAGGGAAGGAAACTGCACAACCCCTCTGGACAATTTGTTCCAGAGCTCAGTCACCCAATAAGTAGTTCGTATGCATCATGTGATGCATAAGTAAAAAAGAAAGGGCCCAGTATCAATCTTTGGGGCACAGCACTAATGACAGGCCTTCATCTAGGACCTATGCAGTTGATCACAGCCCTCTGAGACCCACCATTCAGCCACTTCTCAGTACATTCACTGCCCATCAGCACAGCCAGCCCGTGCTTCCTGAGCTTGCTCATGAGGACACCCCGGGAGACAGTGCCAAAAGCCTTGCTGAAATCCATGTAGGTAATATCCATGGCACTCCACTCAACTATCCAGGCAGCTGTCCAGACAAAGAAGACAACCAAGTTGGTCAAGCACTGTTTACCTTTGGCACATCCATGTTGACTCTTTTGAGTACCTTTTCATCTTTCACATCTTGGAGAGGGCCTCTAGAGTGCCATTTTACTGCCTTTTCAGGGACTGGGGTGGGGGGCTGACAGTCTCCAAACCAATCCACCTGAATCAAAGCCTTCCTTCCTCCAGACCATCTCCTTGTGGGTCAGGGATTCCTGAGAGCTGGCCTTGTCAGTGAAGATCAGTGGAGTCATTCAGTATGTCTGCCCTCCTTGCAGCCTCTGTTTCAAGGGCCCCTGTTACATTTAGTAGTAGGCGAGTGTATTCTCCAGAATTCCTTTTGTTATTGATGTGTTGGAAGAAGGCCTGCTTGTAATCCTTGCCATCCTTGTCCAGATTTAGTTCTAGACAGGCCTTTGTCTCCCTCACTGCATTTCTGCATACTGCAACAACACCCCAATATTCATCCCTGCTTCCACCTTGTGTATTTCCTGCTATTGTCTGAGTTTTAACAGGAGTTCCTTGTTCATCCATGCAGGTCTCTTGTCCCTTTTGCTCAGTTTCTTGTCTATGGGGATGCAGCATTCTTGAGCCTGAAGGAAGTGACCCTTGAATATTAACCAGCTCTCTTGAAACATTCTTCCCTCTAAGACCTTTTACTATGGTCTGTTTTCAAGAAGGTCCCTGATAAGACTAAAGTTAGCTCCTCCCAATGCTTCCCAGGAGCCTCCTGGACTGTTCTTGGTTGCGTTGCTCCTCTGGCTGATGTCAGGGTGGGTAAAGTCCCCATGAGAACTAGGACCAGTGACTGAGACTGTGACAGTGACAGACCTCCTCTACTTCCTCCTCCTGGTCAGGCACCTGTAGCAAAAACTCACATGTCACTGTTGGTTAGTCTGCCCTTTAGTCCTAACACAGAAGAACCTCAAACTGCTCATTCTTTGTGTACTGATCTCTAAATCTTCCCATTTTTCTCCTATACTATGTTATATAGGCACTTCAGCACTTTCCAGCAGCTAACAGAACTCACTCTTTGATGCTTCTGGCATGTAGGTAGGTACTAAAGTAGACAGAAAAGTGAAGCATAAAATTATTAAATTATTTCTTTAAAGCTGCAGTCTAATAGGACTGGGAATTGGGCCAATGTTTCCTGCAAAACTGAGTTCTTATCTTACATTCTATCCACTAGACAAATACTCATTGACTCAAATGTGCTTCTCTGTGGGACTGATCAAGAGCTGAACCCTGGAAGATGCCTGGCTTTTGCACTGGAATTACTGCCAGAGATAATCTTCTTGAAAGACTTCTTAACATGTGAGAGGACAACAGCCTTATTAATCCACAATGGCTTTTTCCCCTTCGTATTTTAAAATTTTGTGATTAATCCCCTACATAAGGTATCCCAGATCTTTCTGTGCCACACAGCTTTCCATATTAGCTGACCAATACTTCATGTTTTTGCCATTCTACTATCACAGTCTCCAATCTGTAAGTAAAACAATTTCATTTTTAACTAGTCACATACCTTCTGGGCACAAACAGACTCCCTGCATTGCTTGGTGGCACTTGCTAGAGTTCAAAAAGAGAGCAATAATGTCAACATTACAAAAATAATATCCACATCTGCTTTGTTTTTCAGAAAAACAATGTTTATTCTTCTAACTGGGTTCAAACATGTTTGGAAAGGATAAAACTTGTTCCACAGTGTTCAGACATTTTCTGAAGCACCCAAAGCACCATCAGCTTAACTCAGACCAGATATTTTTCTAGAGTTCATTCAAATTATTGCTTCCTAGTTATTTCATTAAAACACAGTGAACTGCAAAATTTTAGATGACTGTATTTTATTTTACTTTGGCACTTTCTACTGAAGATTGGAGTATCAGTATATTTGTAATTCAAGCTTTTTAAGGCCTCAGGATGTAATATGACAGTTAGTGCCCTGAACAACAGCTTTTTGCAGAACACTTCTTCAGAAGATATGAAATTAATTTCTTAAATAGGTAGACAAAAGGTTCTAACAAATCACCTCCTCTCATGCTTCTATATTTCTAGTGTATAATCATGCCAGTATATAATACTAAGGGTTATAGATGTTGAAGGAATAGACACCATTTTAGGTTAAAAATCAGACACACTAGTTTGATCTGGAATTAAGGTTGATGACAGCATAAACACATTTAGTCTTTTACTCTTACAGTGAGAAATATTCCTTAGATCTGAACAGCTGTCTACAATTTGTTAAATGTACTTTTTTCTTTCAAGGTAATGCTGCAAAGGAAAAAAGGAAAAACAATAAACTAATATCTCCCTTTAATGCTTCCTATGTCTTTCAGAGCCTAATGTATTTTCTAATCACATTACAGTGAGTTTGCTAAATGAATGTCCCACAGAGAATTCATTGAAAGAATTCATTACCAGTCTGTCATCTTTCAGAAACAGACTCAGGATGTTGAGATTTTGAAAAGATTCAGTAGTAATGGACCTGCTATTTTACTATTTCACACCTCTGGGTTATGTATTATTTTGAATTCCCTTCCCTTACCTACATATTCAAACCTTCTCAAAGGCAGAACAGGTGTCTGCTCCCTTCCAAACAAGTAGATTCTGGGAGGTCACCTTTCAAGTAACCCTTTTCTGCAATTCATGATCTTAATTGTTTTCTTCTTTCTTTGATAATACTGACTTAATAGTGATGAAATCAACTGTCACTGTAGGGTTTTTCTCCATAGTTTATGCATGATACATAGTTCACAGATAAAAGCAAGCATGATCCTTCATTCCATATGATATGAATTGATATGAATACTGACTTTTGAAATCTACTTAGTGTACAGGTCAACAAATTCCAAATATGATAGCAAGAATTGGACAATGGGACTGAGTGCAAGGACACCAACTCCTTAATGCTTCCCTGTCATGCCTTCACACAGTGTGAGATATTCCTTGCTGCAGGTAGAGATTAAAGACTCACTAACTTTTCCCAAACTCACTGTAGGTAAAGGTCTTTCAGGGCTCCTCTGTTCATTTCCTTACCCTCAAACCAGAAATTTCCAGGACAGTCCTGAAAGGATCACCTATGAAAGATAAATGGCCTTCTGAAAATTAAGTTTTATGTTTTTCTGATGAGGGACACCATACCCAGTCACAGAGAGCATCACACCATGTCAGTGATAATACCATTATTTTGAAACACGAATACTCACCTGATGTAATATATCAATACTACCTACATTATAGTTTGAGCTGAACATCATGGCTTTCACAGGAAAAAAATTGTTCTTTATATCTATTGAATTAAGGCAGTTAGTAAGTATGTGAAGCATGATTTGGTTTTGAATTTATAAAAAAAAATCCAAAATTTTGCTGGAAAAATAATTTTGTTAGCATTCTCTGTAGTTCTTCAAAAGCAGCTACTACCAATACTGTTGCTTGCTAAAATTGTTATACATACTCTGAAGTAACTATTATGATCACATTTCTTCATGAAACAGCATTCATTAAAACTGGACATCCTCTTAGCTGGAAATGACACTTCACCATCTAGTCATTTTTCCAAAGTAATATGTACTTTATAATATGGCGTTAACAAGGCAAACATTAGCAAAACAGTCCCCTTCTATGGCCAAAATGTGAATCAAAGAGACCATCTACAAAGAAAATATGTCAATTAAATGGGTGCTGTCTGCACTTAGCACTTACTGCCCTCCAGATTCATAGTCTGTATTATTATTCACCTGCTGGAGCTTCTCTTCTTCAAGACTTGGAAATAAAATTATTAATCTAGAAGTAGCCAGCAGAATACATGATATAAATTCCTCAATATACTGATATGAATATATTGAGGTAGTTATTGCTTACTTAGGGGCACAGTAGGGACAGACCAACAGGCCAAACTATAGATTTTAATGTATGTACCAGATGCTCAGTTCATACAAAAAGACCGTGTCTCCCTCAAATACAGCACAGCATTGTACCAGGCAACCTTCTGTCCCAGGGTTTCTGATCCACATGTCAGGGCTAGCAAAGGCTGCTCAGTTTGTATGAAGAATTTTAATGAAAATAACTGAAGTATGTGGTTATACTCTGGTGTGTTTGAGTGATCTGGGGGGTGAATCATAATGTATCAGGCATGGTTTTACTGAATGCTGCCATGAAGCCCTAGTGGTGGCTGGGAGGGGCAGTAGCATGTGTGCTCCCAAAACCACTGAGTGGTTAACAGGTGTGTGATTCTCCTTTCCTCCACATTTTGATTGCTGAGTCCAGCCCCCTCTATTAAGACAGCAGAGAAGAGACAAAAGGAACTGTGTCTTGCCTTTTAGTTTTTCTTGGGCATTGCTCTGAGAGGAGAGGTGCAACAGGATCAGGTACTCAGGTTTCGAAGGACACAGCATGACAACAGCAAATGGGGAAGCATTACAATTCACATAATCAGCTTGTTTTATATAGTTAATCACCAAGCTGCTGGTTTGTGTGATGTTCCTTGCTTTGCAAAGCAGAACTGGTTTTCATTCGTGAGTGACCAGTTGCCTACTCAGACATCCATCTGTGTTTTTCCTGCTACACCAACGCGTACTGAACAGAAGGTTCACAAAGCAAAAACTGACTATTTGGATGGCAACATTTTACTGCTTTTTGTATGTTAAAATACTGAATGAGTAATGACTGCTTACCTGGCAACCTGCCATTATGAATACTAGCAACATATTTTGTATTTATATAGGTCACAACACTGAGAAGTGTCATCCTCAAAAGCTCTAACCTTTCTGTTTCTGGATACTTTGTGATTCATTGACTGTACCTTTTGCTATTCAAGAAGGTGCTCCAAAAGTTATTATCATCACTGCAAGTACACATAGTTGTTTAGGATGTATTGAGAATACATGATTAAATTTTAAACAGATTTCATTTAAACAACCATTTCACCAGACGTTTCTTCTGACTCTTACATATTAAGGCTCTTTTTACTTGTAGACTGTGTTTTAGCATTGAAGGGAAATAACACAGTTGGTTAACCACAATTTAAAAATAAAAATGAAGTCTTTGAAAACAACCAATGTACACAGGGAACTGTGGAAGCCTTGAGATATGGTTTTGTTTTCTTCCTGCCCAAAGGCAGAATCAATCATGCTATTGTCAGCCTTGACAGAGTGAGTCTGCATTGTTTTTAAGACTTTCAGTCTGTGTGTGGGGAGAGCTTCCTGGCTCTCTTTACCCATGCTTTGCTGTCCTTATCCTTTGAAATGTGACTTTTTCTACCAGTGGTCTAAGGTTGCTCTCTCTTGTTCTGCCTCCACAGGCACAGAAACGAGGGGCAAGCAGGGTCTGACTTCAGTCTCCAGTCTATGTCTTTGTACCCTGTCTGTTCCTTAGCCAGAACACTTGTCCCCTACTTAAGGGTTCCTGCCATCTATCTCTGAAACTCTAGGCATCAAAAGGGCAGTAAGTGTAAAATACATGCCGTCCAATTTGCCAGGAATTGTTCACTATTACGATTGCTGAATAAATGCTAATACTGCAATTAGATATCCCCATTTAAACATCTCAGCATTGGAAGGGATTATAAAACTCCCGAGACCACAGAATAATATAATAGAAAGAAAGGTGTCAAATGTTCTTACTTTTGTTTTACATAAAGATGTGTACATATCTATATAGTGCTTTCCCATTTGCAAACTAGCACGTGTATGTAATGTATTACTATATGCATTAAGTTGTGCCAATACCACTGACTTTTTTCACCAGCAGCACAGTGTTTCAGGCTTCTCAAATATCTGCTCTTCCCCAGCCAAAAACCCCCAACAGCTGAAAACATAAATCTTGGAGTCAGCAAATTAAAAAAGAGACACTTTGTTACACCACAGCATTTCCCTCGACTTTCTCTGTAGTATCATTTGAAGCCTGCCTTCTAAAACAGAAGTTGAACAAATGAATCCTTCTGTCCTCACTTTCAGTTGTCAGCAGTGCTTCAGTGTGAGATGAAATAAATTGCCAGTCTCTTTCATCTTCTATAATCAGCTCTGCACAGCTGAGTACACCCACAGCCCTGCAAGCTGCCTCTGCCAGCACTAATTCTGTGTGGAACGGGAAGTCTTTGTTAGTGCCATGTTTCTAAAGTTCTACACAGGAGTGGGTTTTATTACTTTTATTTCTCCCTTTTTCTCCTGTTCACTCTTCTCTAACTGATAAGCTATTGTACTGTTTATTTTCTGCAGGAGACAAGCTTTTAGGTGGGCATGTTATTTTCAAAATGTGCTCGACCTAGGGTGCTTCTGTTCCAATGGGTCGCACCATCACTGATATTATCAATGCTTTGCAATATAATACTTATACACTGGCAGTTGCTTGAAGAAGGCTTCAACCAGTCAATAGCAAGACTAAACATTTCATTTTTCAGAAGTGTGAAAGCTCTAAATTCACTGCTGCCGCATCGGTGCAGGGCATTATGCAGATTTACTTATCATAGTGTTATTTTTGTCTTTTCACCATATTTTCCCTGCTCAAGAACAGTGCAAAATGACATCAGGCAAGGGAAGACCAATGTGTCTAGATATGCAGACACCCTAAAATCCCAGGCTGTTATCTTGTGTGAAATTAATCCTTGGGGTGGAGTTGTGGAGGTGGACTTTGTTAATGCTCTCAAAGGGCCAGGTGATGGGTAACACAGCTGTAGCATCCTGGTCATCCGCTCAAACTAAGGTCAATAGAGTGAAACATGTTTTGGGCTTCTGTGCAAGTCCCAGAAGAAACATTGAGAGAATCACCCTACCCACCACTCTAGCTGGCAGCCTTTGTCAGTGTGGGAAAGACCTCTTTGTCACAAAAACTGAATTATGTTATTCTACTTTCCCAGTGTCCGCCCATGAAGGGCAAAACTATACAATCTTTGATTTCTGAATGCTACCTTCTACAGCCAGGCTAAGGACTGAAGTTTTCAGTCCCTTAAGCTATCCTGGTATGGATTAGATAAAGGTAAACAAAAGTACAGCATGCTACATCTTAGTAACCAATGAAACAGTCCAGTAAAAGGAAAATTAGGCAGAGTAGAAGATCAACTTTTCCCAACATTTTTATTTAAAACAAATCCTTTTCTGCATATTAAAAGTGTCAGTACTAGAAGGCTAAAATTTGTCCACTGCCTGGTTTCTCATGGGCTGGTACATTCTGTGCAAATGAGCACATCCATTAAGCATTGTGACCTAGAAGGCAGTGCTGTTTTACCATAAAATAGTAATAATAACGACCAATTATGAGGCAGAAAAAGAATACCTCACTACCCCATAGAATCTGATTATCCTAAGACATGCAAAACCAGCACTTTTTATTAAAGTTATTTTTAAAGCTACTTATTAATGCTCTTATAATTAAGTAGCTACTCTTCAGAAAATTCATATTTTAGCATTTGATTGAGAGAAAGCTGACCATTAAAAAAGCAGATATCATGGTGAACGTCTGTTAAAGACCACCCAACCAGGATGAAGAGGCTGAAGTGTCCTAGAAGCAGATGTGAGTCTCACAATAACTGGCCCTTGTTCTCAGGGGGGACTTCAATTTACCAGATGTACGCTGGAAATACAATACAGCAGAGAGGAAACTGTCCAGGATATTCCTGGACTATGTGGAAGGTGACTTCCCAAAACAGCTGGTGAGTGAGCCAGCTAGGCAATGCATCCCACTAGACCTGTTCTTTGTGAAAAGGTTTGGACTCGTGAATGATGGAATTATGGATTCATTTAGGTTGGAAAAGACCTCTAAAGGGATGGTGACTGAGCCACTCTCCTGGGCAGCCTGTTCCAGTGTGTGATAAAACCTTCAGTGAAGACATTTTTCCTAATAGCTAATCTAACTCTCCCCCAGTGCAACTTGAAGCCTTTTCCTCCTGTCCTATGGCTTGTTATTTGCAAGAAGAGACCGACCTCCACCTTTCTACAACCTCCTTTCAGGCAGATGTAGAAAGCAATAGGGTCTCCCCTGAGCCTCCTTTTCTTCTGACTAAACACCAGTTCCCTCAGCTGCTCCTTATGAGACTTGCACCTTAGATCCTTCACTGACTTCACTGCCCTTCTTTTGGCACAATCCAGCACCATCCCTGGAAATATTTAGAATGCAGGTAGGTATAGCACTTAAATATATGGTTTAGTGCTGGACTTGGCAGTGCTGGGTTGATGCTTGGACTTCATAACCTTAGAGGTCTCTTCCAACCTGTACGGCTGTGTGAACAAGGTTATTGTGTGGCATGTATTGTATAATACTTACAGCAAGGCTCATATATCATTCTACCTTTAAAAATGCTTCAAGAGCTAATAAAATTTTTCTCTGTGACAAGTAGTTTTCAGTCTTGAAGACACAGCTGAAAGTGCTGTTAATATTTTTAGATTATAACATATTTACCTCTAAATTACTGGGTTGATATTTGGGCACAAAAGGAAAAAAAGGTATTAATTTTTCCCATATTTGTGTATCATGAGTGCACTGCTTCCACTCTTCTCAGAGATGAGAGATGCAGCAGTCAGTCACTATGCTTTTAGAATTATTGGGAGAGGGAAAAGCAGGTTTCTGGTAGGTTTCATTCTCTCCTCACCAACCCATTCTGAGATGAGGACTTCTGAAGAATGCAATTCCCCTCCTGACTCTGATGATTTTATGATGTGCACATTCCCACTCAGCTATGTTGAACTACACTAAGGAATACATACCACTACAACCTCACTTCCAGAGAATTTTCTTCTGCATGAATGCTGTGAGCCTGGCATTTAAAAGCTGAATGGACCCCCCATGGAAAAACATTTTTAGTTTAAGGATAACTATGCCTTCACATAGGCTGCCAAATATTTGCAAGTATGACATACAAAAAGAAAAAGTAGATGTGAAATGTCCCCTCTATTGTAAAATCACTTACAGATCAGATTAATAACACCTTGTTAATATTTCATAGTTATAAGCATGCAAAGTGGTGGAAAGTCCTGTAGCTACATCATAAGAGAAAATTATCCAGACCAAATGGAATACTTAACTACCAGGTATGTCAGAATCTAAAGCCAGATTTGAATTTTGTTCTTCATAAGAGGCCAAAACAAAATTCCCAGAGTTGAACTTCCTTGAACTTTGGAGTATTTAAAATCTGAATTAAAAACAGGAACGCTGAATGCATTTGGAATGTCATGAAAAGTTAAACAGAGGTAACACAGTGATACAAATAAAGTGTAAGGAAGTTCAAAATAAAGTATTGTTGTGTCTTCAGACCATTGCAGAGAATTTTTAATTTTTCACCACAGGTTAATCTTGCCTGTTCTTCAATTAGCTATAATGTGCTTACAGAAATCACTATCACAGATGTAAATATTATCATGAAAAAGAGCAGTATAATTATATCAGAATTTACATGCCTCAGAAAATTAATAATTGGCATTTATTTCTGAATCAATAAAACCTTCTGTGCTTCTAGAGGGTTGTTGTTCGCTCTCAATGACAAAATCAAAGGTCAGAGATTCCATCCACAGGCTCAAGATTGTCCTGGAAAACAGGGCTGAAGTACTTGGACTTGAAAAAAGGAGTAGGGTGTCTTTTTCCAGCCACCTTTAATGGGAACTGAGCATGTAGATGTGAAGGCTTCAACTCCTGGCCTTGGCTGCTCCAGGATGTCATGGGCCTTTACCCAAGGGTCAGGGAGATCCAGCCAAGATAAAAGTACAGATCCAGTAACATAACTTTTCTTTATTTTATTGTAAATTTGGCCCTCAAAAAACCAAGACAAAGACAAAAAACAAAAACACAAGGAAACCAAACTGACCAACCAAAAAAACCCCCAACCCCAAAACCACAACCAAAAAATACTCACACCCACAACAAAAAGACAAAACCAAATAACCAAACAGAAAAAAGGAGAAGCAAGAAGTCCCTATTTATGGCTATGAAGGAGGGAATGCTGATGTCCACAACAACATATAACTTCTCCTTTTCCTCAGACTGATGAAGAACAACCACCTACCTGTTTTTGGTAAAGCTATTAAGGTCTGTCATGTTAGTCAGGTAGGAGCTAGATTGCAACGATATTGTTTTGGTCAAAATTTAGTTTCAAGCAAGCAATCTTTCCAACCACTAGGGAAAAGAAAGTCAGGATAACACTTACCTGGAAGTGGATGAAATCAGCACCTTTCTCCCAAAGCAGGAAGTTTAACAGCATCTGGAGTAAATGATAACCTTCTTTGCACAAAAATCTAGTTGCTTCAGGCTATCTACTGTAACAAATATTAAATCAAACCCATACGCATAACATGACAAAGAGACATGCATGCAGTAGCTACATTATTGCTGCTGTTGAAATACTTCAGAAACCTGCTGCAAATGGGTTCCTTTAAGCTTTATCACAAATGTATTTCAAAACTTAAAGCAAAATTAAGATGCAGTGTGACTGTTGTTATGTACTGCAGTTAACACAAACCAGAACATTAAATATTAGTAGGGGATATAGCCTAGTGCCAGTATTAGTTCTATGTGTAACACTAATTTAATCACTAACTTCTAATGAATAATTTTATTAGTTAAAAATAAGCAGTTTAATACTCAGAAAATGGTTATGTTCCAGATAATTTTTTTCAAATACTGATCTGTCTCATACACACGTCTGTTTTCTACAAAAAAAAAACCTTTTTGTAAACCATGTGAATTGAATTTAGCTTTTCTCAATGTGCCTTACTAAAGAGTAATACACTTGGTATAACAATAATATCCAGCTAAATGAATATTTAATAGCTGGAGCTGGGATCTAAGTAGATTAAATGAAAGGAACTCAATGAACAGGTGCACAGTTAGATCTTGGCACATTAAATGTCAGTAAACATGGCATTTGCTTTTCTAGGTGTATTTGTGTTTAGAAAGAAGGGTTTATTTTTGCAAAACATGTTTTATAATCCTCACAGCAGTAGACTGATTGGCAGAAGCTTCTTTCTTACCTTTCTTTTGTATAACTAGCTATTAGATCTTATTGCTGCTTCCCGTGTTTGACAGTGGTTTTCCTTTTGAAGTCAAAAGAAACTTTCTCATTAGCTACAGCTGGCAGAAGGCTAAGACCACTGACAGAGAAATTTGCTTTCAATCATATATTCCCATTACCACTAATACATAGCATATGGGTGAAAGAGACACAAGAGGCAACCAATACTTTTGGACAATGGGGAGTATCACAACCTTGACATATTGTACATTAAATTTACATTATATCCAGCAGCCAACTAGAACATTAAATATGTTGATATTACAAGTTCATAATATCCTTTCTCCCAAGGTGCCGATGTGATTTTATCCTGGGACTATTTGTACAATTTTAGACAGAACCATGGCTTTATTAATGGTCACTTACTAAATTTCTGAGGTTCCAAGTGCTGTGCAAGGCAGAGTTCACAGACTGGCCAAACCTTTCAGACTCTGTAGGGAGTCTACAGAATGAGGTGCACAACATGTTATCACTGGAAAAATCTTTTACAAAGCACCTTTTCGATTTTTTTTTTCTTACTGTTGCTGTATTTTCACCACTACAGTGTTGACAGACATTGTTATATTCACAAGGCTTCTACTGAGGGAAATATCTTAAGCACATTAATATTTCTGTGTACTGGAAAAGCTACTTCTATAGGTGTAGATTTCCTTCACAGAGAATTAAAAGTTTACAGAGATACATCTGAAACCCAATCTGAACTTCCTGATAGTTTAAGGCTTTTTAGAATTAACATTTTTGCACCACTTATTACATAAACGGCACCCAAGTGTAATTCTTGGACCCAGACCTATACATACATCCAAGTTTTCCATGCTTGGTTCTTGATGTAATTTCTGTTGAGGCCAATGGGAGACGTTCCACTGACTTCACAGAAAATACATCAGGCTGCTGGCTGAAAAAATATTTGCACAGAGGAATCCACCTCACCACTAATTATAATAACCATGTTTTAAAATTTTGCTTACAACATTTTCCATTAAGAAGAAAAGCTAACAAACTGAAATCCTCTTTTGAATATGAATTCTGTCTTGACAATATATTGCAAAGATTTTTCTCATGACAAATTAAAAAGATCACATGAAATACATAGGCTCATTTATTCTACACATTCTGTTAAGACTTGCAAAAGAAAAAATGTATCATCCAAAAAACCCACAAAAAACATTTTATTATTCTATCTGAGTTTAAATGGTGATGGAAAACCACTAATTTATGTACAGCTTAGATTAAAAAAATTGACACAAACTAAAAGTGCATTCTGTGTTAATTTTAGAGATTACAACTCTATACAGGTCTCCTGGGAGTGTGAAAGCTAATTAGTCTTTTATTTTGTCAATTCTTGGTGAAAATATGTAGTTTGTATCGCTAAGATTTTGTGCATCTAACAATATTTTGTTTTACAAAGAAACAGAGGAAATTTCCTTAGAACATTAAAAGAAAAAGAATCTTCAAAGAAAAAAAACCATACTATGAAAACAAACTATGCACAAGTGCTGTCTTGCTAAAGCTAACAAGTTCCAACAACTGTTAATTTTGTCTGGTTCCTTGGTGGAAGGTTTATATTGAAAACACATTCCCAGTTATGCTGTAATCCATCTAAAAGGTGGCATGATATCAACACTCCCGCAGCGGGCCAAGTCTGTGGGTATGAGGGTAAGAGAAGTGCATCAAAAAAGAAACAAATCTTGGTTCCTGCAGTTCAAAGACTGGTCCCATTAGAGCAAAATGAGCTTATTTTGATTTTATGTTTTGTTAAGAAAAACTGACATGGGTTTGTTTGTGTCTATTCGGCTTCTGCCAGATGGAAAGGTTTACTCATCAGAGGCAGCTGTTTTAGCAAATTACCTCACTGTGGTATGATGACTGAGTTACAACACGCTATTGAAAAAAATCCTTTCGTTTCCCAGTGAGATCATGATAACTAGAAACAATTTCAATAAGAGTTTTGATTTACTTTGGAAAGGATTCAGTTGGAAAGACTGGTGATACAATGATGTATTTCTTTTGTTCATATTTTTTTTATATGTATTAAGCATTTGGGTTTGTTTTGAACTAATGTATTTATAATTTTCTCCAGAGTGATATATTTCATATTAAAAAATATAACTGCAATTACACTGGGAAGGAAGTTACTCTATATACAATATGTCTTATTCAAAAAACTATTCCAAAACTCACAAAGAATTCATTCTTTACCATTTATACAACTACTTTGTGCTTACATTATTAAAAAAAATTACAAGAGAAAATGTAAAGCAAGCTGCTACATTCTGCATCCAGAATGGTTCTCTGAAGAGACAAACCTTTTTGGGAGAGTTTAAGTGAAGTAGACTTGGCTGACTTGAAGAGCTGAAGTGAAATAACCCATATTTTTGCCTTTTTTTTTTCACTGCTTTAACTTTTTCTAGAAACAAGATTAGCATGTTGGAGAGTAAAGTACCACAGAACCCTGGCATTTGGCAGGATTTTTGTCCCTTGATCACAGAGGTGCCTTGGGAGGTCTAGTAAAAACTGGCTGTGATGTGCTCTGGCAGAAGCTGTGCTTCCTGTGGCTGCTGCAACTACAGCTGCCCAGCACTTGCATTTGTAGAGGTAATGTCCGTTTTGTCAGCTTTTTTTTCTCCAGCTCCATTTTGAGATATTTGTTACAGGCTGTACTTGCAAAATCTGACCTGAATTGGATACACAAAAGGCTTTCCTTGCTCTTAAATTGGCCTAAGTGTCCTTCCCAGCAAAGGTGGTTGCAGGGAGCCTTACCCTGCACAGAGTGTCCCTGGCAGCAGCAGCACTCTTCACAGAACCCCCCTTCAACCAGTGACCTTAAAAAGCAAAATCCTTGCAGCTTCCTTTCTGATCAAGCTGTTTCTTTCAGTCATTTTCCTTTTACTATTGCAGTGGAAGATGAACTTTCTCTGCTGTTTTTTAGGAATATTTTAGGACCCAGCTACAGCAATTGACAAGATGCTAATCTTTTATGAGCCCCCGACCTCTTAAAGAGCCACTTTCCTGTGCCAGACACTTGCAAGGTGCTTGGTAAAAAAAAAAAAAAATTACATTTAACATAAAAAATCTGTTCCCTGCACAAGTTTATACAGGTTAAAATGAGCAGCAACAGCATCAGAGACTTGATTGCAAGACACCTTGACACTGTTTATGACATCTGGCCACAGGAAGGGCACTCTGTACACACTACAGCATTATTTTAGGACCTTCTGGAGAGGATATAATACCTCAGCTTGGTTAGCCAGTTCTGTGGTTGCACAGTTCATTGATCTTGGACAGCCTCTGTGGGCCAGCAGCCACAGCAGCAAATTTAGTCTAGACAGAGCTCTTCTTTACTTTTATGACTGCAAGTGTGTACTTTGAATGGACAACTTCACTGAGCTGATTCACAGTGAAGCCCACACTGTATTTTCAGAAGCACTGACCAACACAAAAGCCACCAGTAATTTAAAACTCCCATCCACCATGGTTGTCTTTCATTTTATTTCTTACAGACTGTCCATTTTTATATGGTACTGTGAAGCTCTTTGCAGTTTTCTTCACCAGTGAATCACTTCAGCACTTGTGCCATCTGCTGTGCATACTTTCACCATATATTTACCATCTCTATGATTATAATAACAATTTCTCATTATTATAATATTTATTATTATTAATAAGAAATTCCAGTGCCACTGTCACTTTTTGCCAGTTCAAAATGAGTTATTTCCTATTATTCTACTTAACTTCTTTATTCAGAATGCACAACATTTACAGTTATCATATGCTGAATATGCAGCATAGGGTACACTCAGTTAGCACTATGTAGCAAGATATGTAATATTTGTGCCTCACATCTGTATCTGGATATTCAGCTGTAAAGTCTGTATTTTGCTTACATAATTCACATTCTGAAACCTGAGAAGCATTATAAAAATTCTGTGTATTTATCGATAGCGAAGATCATAATCAGATACAGCAGGGGAGTCCTTTTTCAGGAATATGTTATTCAATTCCCAAATCAGAGAAAACCTTCATGACTATCCTATCTCTAGTCCACCTGAGAAACCAGCTCGGTTTAATGGCTTGTTTTTCCCTAAGCACACATTAGGGATTTATTAACCTGCAATGTTTCCTTCTTTATATCACCAAGCATATCATTTTGGGAAGGATCCTTAGATAGTAGCACCACTTGGGAAATCTGCTGGAAACTTGCAGGCTGGAAACTCACCCTCCTGATAAACCTTGCCTTTTGCTGGGTGCTGGGAGGGGAGGTGGTGAGGGAGCAGGCAGGATTGACAAGTTACAGGCAGAAAAGTGGGCTGCTCTCAGGAGAGCTGCTGGGAGCAGGGGGAACCATACTGGGAAGAACTCCTGGGAATGAACATTGGGGTGTGGGACTGGTGGTGACTGCCTGAGCTGCTGTCTCTGGCCCCTAGTAAAGGCAGACAGTCCTGCAAACAGCCAGTCATCAAAAGGGTCCACGGAGCTGTCTCACATCCCCCATATCTTCCACCAGCCATAAAAACACTTTCCAACACCCCACAGCAAAATTAAAGCCTTTGGTACAAAACCAAAGCCACAGAAGCTATAAAGTGTCACAGGAAATGAAGCAGAAAAGAACAAGGACACTTTTAATGTACTATATCCATGAAGTAGCAGGAAATGTGGAAGTTAACAGATTACTTTTGAAGACAGATTACACCACAGAGGAAGACAAAACAACTGCAATAGGCCTGCTAGTATGACCTTGGGAAAATTTTTTCATGAAGATATATCTGTCAAAACATGTGTGCATATAACACCAAGATGGAAACCTTGATCTTGAGCCACATTCAAATTTCGTAGCTCTCTTCCCCACAGTGCACAGGTTCAATAAATATTTTTGTGAGTGGGTGAAAGGAATTTTTTGCACTTATTTAAAATGTTCACGTGTACATAGCGATTGCTTGGAAATTCCCATTTGGTCATGGGATAAGATCTGCCCAATGATGAATGAGTTTCCAGGAAAACCAGAAAACACTGCTGACTGAGAAATAAACTATTTTTTTAAGGTCTTATGGTCTTTGGTCACTGTTCACAGCAGTGGCAAAACATGCTGCTCTCATTAAAAAATCCACATATTATTTCTTCCCTATGACATGTGGGGTGCTAACTTTTCAAAGGGAAGTTTAGTAGAATTTATTTAACACAGGCAAAGCAAGAAAATTTCTTCTTTTCCTTCTCAAAAGTGACTGAACTATATTCCACTGAAGTGAAGAACTTTCTATACAAGATAAATTGGGTGTTTCAGACGGAACTGTTACAATTAATTTCGAAGTGTTTATTAATGTTTATTAGTGAGAAGGAATAAATGTGTTTAGAAATAGGGAATGGTCTTATCACAGAGTTTATTTGTTACTGGATAGCGACTAAAGTATTAAACTGTGAAAACACAGTGTTTTTTGAAAAGACACTCACTGCCTTCCAAGAGATTTTACAGTATTTCACAACACTGAATGACAGACAAACTGGAAATATCTGGATGAGACAAAGGACTTTTAAATGTGCAAGCTTTTCATTTTATTAACCAGAGCACATGTAACTAATCTTGGAACCCAGATAACTATTCTTTTCAAAGCAATTAGTCCTGCTTCATTAATATGCTGCTTAACATTTGCTTGGGACTTTCTTTTTGATTTTTTTTTTCCCCTCGTGAGTGAAGTATATTTTGAATTTTTAAAAAGATAATTAGAATAGATTGCATGCATTAAATCTGGGAACATCTACAGGCAGGCACTCCAGCAGGCAAGAGATTGACATTCGACCTTGAAGCATTAGAGAAGTCATAGGCATTTGGACTGAGACATAAGAGTCTCAATTTCCATTGTATATTACAAAGAAGAGACGGATTTGGCACTGTGCATGCAAGGAAAGCTTATCCTGGATGCTCATTAAACTTCTGCCTTCCTGTGGCTCTCTAATTTTGCAGAAAAAAAATGTAAGGCAACAGTAGCATAAATAAATCAGGAGTGATTCTGCAGCATCATAATGTATAATTTGGAGAATTCTTTCATATTTTATTGCGTTACCAGAGACTACATAGCCCTATCCCTATTAGAAATTAATTAAACAGGCATCTTTATGAGTCCTGCTATCAGCTAAGAGTGTGATTTTTTTTTCTTAATGAAATTCAGTAGTTACTATTCTGTCTTGATTTCCTGGAATCTCTCAATGGGTCTTGGTATGACAGAAGGCATGAAGGTGATGGCATTTCCTTTCAGCCAGTTGAAAACCTCATAATGAACATCAAGCTGTGGTGCAGAAGCCTGGATGAATCTTTGCTTCACAGCATCTAAAGCCAGAGAGCTTTTTCAGATCTCATCTGCCATGATCGTAACCAGCTCATAACAAGTCAAACAATATAATTTAAATAAAAGCTTTTCAGTCCAATGCAGAGAAAATGTGAGAAATTGAGGTACCAGCCCCAGAGTCCTTTGACAGTAAAGGAGCAGTGTTAGAGGGGCAGCTGCAGTAGGAACTTGCAACGTGTCTCTTCACCCAATGAAAGATACATGAGTCCAAAAACTTTTCCAAATATACAATATTTTTCTCATTGCCTGATTTTTAAGTGACCTTTGATTTGGCATTGCAAGCATGACTGGACACACTGGAGTCTGGAGAGATCATTGCCTCTGCCCTCAGAGATAGGTAGTGGCATCATTTGATGTTTAGCTAGGAGTGATTTCAGAGGAAGCAGGAAGTGAAAAGAAAGCAACAAAACTATTGGAATGCCTCATAAAGAGGTCTTTCAACCCAAATCTCCCTGTTTCACATTATCAGGCAGTAGCTGGATCTATTCCCTCCCTTTTCTGTTCAGTGATAGAGTTTTTTATTGATAAATTCCAAAAGTCTGGAATTCTATTGCCACTACCACTGGAAATTCAGAGCAAATAGTTGCTTAATACCATGCATGCTTCTGAAGGAAATGGACAAAACTGTGGGCTCTGACTGTCTCTCCTGGATTCAGCTGAGGCATTTTCTGCTGCTGTGGCTTGTTCTAGTATGTGAGGTTTGAACTAGGGCAGCTGAGGAGCCAGCACATACTCACATCTGCCATGCCCACTTCAGGGCAGTAACCTTTGGCAGCAGCACAAAGGGACAGCTGAGAGCAATAACCTTGTAAATATCCCCATTACAACTTGCCAGAAACCGTGAGTCAGAGTCCCTGACATGAACATGTTATCTGGAAGATGATGGAAGATTTGTGATGCATTTTTTTCATGTCTCAAAATAACGTCTCCTCTTTCCCTGGTCTGTGTGCCTCCTTACTCCCACAGGCACATGATTTCTCATCGTTTCTTTCCTTCACACTGCCACTGCAACTAATTCACCTGGAGCAAAATCCTGCTCATTTTTGTCGCCAATCCAGCTGATCAGCACAATGCAGTCTGAGGGTTACTTTCCCTTTTTTTTTTTCTTTCCTGAAGCGTAGTTAACTGGATAAACCCTCTCTACCCAGCAGCGTTGCAATTGACAGCCATTTCTCAGAGGCAGCCTCCCTCCCTCAGCGTGCTGAACCATTACACAAGCTAAACTCATCATGTGCGAGGGCCAGGCCAAGAACAGAGCCCCAGGCTTCTCGAAAGGCAAGCCAATGTGTTAAGCAGCTAAGCACTGAGCCTGCCTGCCCTGTGCTGTAGCTACAGCAATGCTGTGACCATCTCGTGGGGCTCTCTCTAAGTGACCTGCTGCCTCCTAACAGATATGCCTTGGTACAGTATAATCATGAATCTGTAACAATAGCCTTGTGCAGTATAATACTAGTCTAATCAGATGTTTTATTGGTAGAGTATACTTCTTAAAGCTAGCATTTCATTTGCCTCCCTTGCCTTGTAGAAATCCTGCTGCCGAGGCAATGGATAGCTGTAAAGCTAATGGTCTTTCTCATACTCCCCCTTCTGAGAGAGAAGGAGAGAGAAAGAAATCATAGTAATCTCCAGCCTTTTGTGTTAAAATAGAAAGAAAACAAGAATCATTCAAAACTGATGTGCCAGGCAGCCTGTATTAATATTTATGTTGGCATTAATATTGATAAGAATGCACCTTATGCTTTGTTGTCTATCCCCAGCACCCGCAAGCCCCCTGTTATCCGAGCTAGTAGCCATTACCTCGCATCTCCCTCTGTACACAAAGCTCCAGACAGCCTTGGCAGGGCTCCAGCTCACTTACGCTTAAATGGACACTCGAGCTTCGACGGACACACAGCTAAATAGAGGCCAATAATTCAATACAGTATGACTGTAGTGGGGCTTCTAGTAAATCCATCAGGCAGTAAATATCATCTGAAGCCAATGCAAGCTTTTATCTTTCCAATTTTGTGTATGTCTGTGTGAAGCCCAGGCATTCAGCGAATCATGTAATTTATTCTGCAGTGCAGAGCCTGGGCTGTCTCAGACATCATATTGACTTTTTTTCCATCTGTCAGGGGCAGTCACTGCTACGCTTTTGTGCAAACGCATCACATTGCACTTATTTATTTATTTAATCCACTCTCCAGCGCAATTGGGCAAGGACACATTTTTGCAGATCAACAAATACTAAGAAAAGCATCTGAATATCATTACAACAGCATGTTAAACATTTGTCCTAACCAGTCTGTTAAATCAGCAAATGCATTTCCAGCAAATGCTTGTAATGGCTCAGAAAAGACTCCCTACTGCAATGTTTTATTAAGCCTCAAATATGCCTTGTTATTTTCTTTTGCTCTTCAGGTCAGTGGAGATGCCAGTATGATGTAAATAATACCAAACAACTGGGCTTGTTGACTTGTTTTCTGTGTTTGAGAGGATATTCAGATACAGTGGATGATACAAATATTTAGCACAAATCAGGGTAGTGTTCTCTCCCAGAATTGTAGGAGACAAAACTGCTCTTTCAGGGAGGGGAGATATGCACACTCCATGAGAGCAGCTGGGCTGGCCAGAACCTTCATCCCAAGAGTGGGCATGTGGCATCAGTGCCAGCTTCATCCCTGTATACTGGGAGAGGTGGCAGGAGAAAAGAGCTAAGTCTAGCACTTAAAGCTAGCATTTGCTAGCGCTGAAGGACTCTTCTGCCTGGGAGATACAAAGCCAAAAGGCCTTGGCCAGGAGGTTCAAGGTCAAAATAACACACTGTGGAAAGCTTGTGACAGCAAGGCACATTTTAGCACCGGGCCATTTATACATGTCTCTGTTATATCAAAGGAATTAGTCAGCTATCTCATTTCCCTGAAATAAAGCCAGCTTTTATTTTCAAGGGAGACAGGTGAGATTTATCTGCTTTAAAAAATAGGTCCTCTTTTGGAAAAACTCACACATTACATATATATACCTTTTTTTTTTTTTCCCTCAAACTTCCCAAATATGTTGGGCAACAGTATTGAGTGCATATCCTATTAGTATATAGATCTTGGTTCAGAAATCCTCCAGGGTTACAGACACAAGAATCATGCATCTGTGGGAGCTCACCAACCTTAGAGCCCAGACCTGTGTGTCTCTACTGCCTTTAGTGTTTCTGACTGACTTTAAGGTCAGGGTTTTAGTAGAGATACATCCACACTGTAGGCACAGCTCCCTTTTGACTGTAACCAGTGGTAAGCAAATTGCAAGGCCAAATTTGAGCTGCTAGCATCCCTCTTTGCAACAAGAGATTGCAAGAACAGAGCAGGAGTGCTTGGAAGTTGCAACCCCATGTGGCAAGGTTTCTGGCACTGGGGCTGAGTCTGGGAACACAGAGAGAGATGATGACTGCTGTGGCCTTCGTCATGGCAATGCAGAGAGATGATGACTACTGCAGCCTTCATCATGCACGATGCAACAGCAAACACTGCAACCAGCCTGACATGGGAGTTTCCTCCTTTTTCACTTTTCCTTTAGCCCAGGAAAGCTATTTTATTCCAGCCTGTGCCCCTCCAGAGCCCTGTCATTCAGCAATTGATCAGAAATTCTGTTTTACACTGCTGGAGTGGGCATGGGAGATGTGTCCTACCACAGGCATTTTCTTGACAACAACAATTCTTCATTTGCTATGCAGGAGTCTGAGATTCATACTCCAATCTGGTACCCACCTGAGGGCAATGTCCATAATCAGATATCCAGCAGCTGCTCTTGGGCCATAAACTGGAACACTGAGGACCACTAAGACAGATTTATTACCACTAACATGTATCTGATGTCTGGCTCTTCAGATATTTTTTCCTTGGGCTTAACCAGCATCTTTTCTTAAGCCAAAGGCAGGGATACCACAGACTCAGGGAAATGAAAGCTCAAAAGGCACCTGGAAAACATGCAGGTAGAGGGAAAAAAAAAAGGCAGATATCTTAAAACCACAAAATATACTTAGGCCTTCAGGAACTCTGAGAAATAAGGCCAGTCTAATCATGCTACAACTACATAACAAGGAAACTGAAAGACAGCAGGTAGATTATTTGCCAGGACAGAAAAAGGAAAACAGTATGATAGCATCCAATGTGATGTTCCAAAAATCATGAAATATTTGCAAAGGTCATGAGTTGCTAAGCTGACCCATAAAAAATTGAACCAAAAATGTAAATTTCAACAGGTGCAGTCAGTGGGCACTACCCAAAAGAGAGAGCTCTCCTTGTCCTTGATCATTTCCAATAAAAGTGAAAATCACCCATCTAGACTGCATTGTGGGACAGGGCTTGAGTTCAAAGCCATCCCACACCTTTGTTTGATCTTCACTGCCAGATGAACCATTTGGCTTATGTCATTCGAGACTCAGACAAAATACACAAGGCTCTCTGCACCATCAGAAAGTTTAGATGCAGTGGAAGATCATCATCAAGATAGTAACAGAACACAGACATAGTTGTTTAAATAAAATAATGTCTTATAATTCCTCTCAGACAGTGTACCTCCAGCACATTTTGAACGCCACTGGCAATCATAAAGTGTAGAAACTCTGCATTTGAATAGGAAATGGCACATTAAGGAAGAAAAAATTAATGATAATACTACCACTATTCTGTGGACATGATACCTCTAAACCAGTTTTACTTGAATTTTCAGTAACGTGAGGTCTAGCTTTCATTGTTTTGGGTTTTTTTTTCCTGTAACCAATCAGATAAATCCCACAACAGAATTGAAAAATCAAAACTATGTTATTGCTAATCCAGGTCCTTGCAGGTGTTGAATATTTGACTGATATCAGCTATAATGAGAACAGCAACAGTTGAGGGCTCTGGGCTTTACTGAATCAGACCCTCAATACAAGGGAACAAGGGAACAAAAATTATACTTTTGAATGTTGGCACAGAGGATTCTGAGTCTCTTCACTGCCTGCACTCCTCCTCCTTATCCTCCTTTCTTTCCACAAGCTCACACATGCAGAGAGGCAATAGCACCCAAACATGCAGTCAGTGCACTCTTATTAACCTCCAGTTAGAAAGTACTGCCTTGAACACATTACTTACAGTGCTGGGAAAAGCAGCACGCTGATTTTCTAAAGAAACAAATTAAAAGGCAACTCACTGAGCAATTCTCCAACACCTGAGAGCAATTAATGTAAGCAGAAACAGGAAACATCATCAATTATTTAAAACAAAATGAATACATAACACTGACCTCTCTAGCACTCACGTTTTATACCTCCACCTGAATAAACTCAGGGGATACAAAACCACAAGTCAGACCCACACCACAGGCTAAAAAGTGCAGCAAATGCTGAAAGACAGCTCTCCGTCTCCATGACTGTCCTCAGCATTTTTAGTTCTGCAAATGAGACTTAAGCTGTCAGTCCCACAGTTTTGATACATGGACCCTTGCCTCCTGTATTTTGAAATCCTGTATTCTTTACTGTGCATTTCAGGCACATTTTGTCAAAAGAAGCAAACCAGGCTATTCAGGCTGCACAAGAGTGATCAAAGAACAGTAGATATTGTCTTCTGTGAGTTGTCAGTCCCTGAATTGAATGAACAAAAAGCAAAAGAAATATCCATAGGTCATGCTGATTTGGTCAATACAGAGAAGGTGTTTCTAGGGCTCCAGAGCAGCTGCTTTCCAGAGCTCTATATGTTTTTTAAGTGCAGAATTCACAGTCCTGAGGAAAATGTTATAGTTCACATTATCACAGACTTGGATCAGACAGGATTTCAAGGGAACATGGAGTTTATTAGCTGATGCAACTGCTGGGCATAACATACAGCAGAAGGAGAAGGATATTGGGCACACTAATGTCTGTTGTTCCCCCAACTCCTAATAGCAGTTTCAAGGAATTCACAACTGCTTCATACCAAGTAACACAGGCTTGCACGGGGTCATCTGTTTAAAATCCTCCTATAGACATCCAGAATCTTGACTAATTGCTTCTGATAAAGTGCACTATGTCCTTACCATGAAGTCTAAGTAGATTACTAATCCTAAGGATAAGATTCATTGCTCTTAGGGATTAATTAAGGACATTTCAGGCTTTCAATCTATTTTTTTTTTCTCTGTTTTGGAAGGATAGAACTGCAAGAAGTGGCAGGGAACAAAAGAAGGGCATATAGGATGTCAGCATGCAAGCCAGTAAAATAAGTTGTGTGTTAACTGTTGAGTTTTAAAAGAGAAAGAAATAAATTATGCCAAATACTGCCAGGCATTTTACTTATATATTTATTTACTGTAGCTCTATGTCTCCCAATGATTTCATTAGAAAGAAGTTTAGAATACAATATTTCTTCAGCGTCATCTAATTACCTTTTGGGGGAGGAGGAAATCTGAATGATTTGTCTCTGAAACTTGTCTCAGTATTGCTTGCAGATATTACATTCAGCACCAGCACAGTGAAACATTTTTCCATGCAGGAGCTGTTGCCAAGTTGCTGCAACCAGTGCTGGGATAAGGCAGGGGTAACCCAGGAACCAAGGGAGCTAGTGGAGGGGAAGCTCCAGCAAGGATAGGAAGAAAATGTGGAGGACAGCTCAGTGTTATAAAGAAGATATATATATATAGGAGTATAAAAATAATCATGTCCAAAAAATAGACCCCTCAGTCACAGCAACATTCAGGCACACCTAAAAAAAATCCTTAATTGTGCTAAACATCTTATTATAAATAACTTTTAAAGGATTGACCCAATTCATACAGCCTTTGGCAAAGGAAGACATCTAAACCCAGACTTTTTTTGCAGCTCCTAGTATGGACCTCTAACCACTGAAGCTTTTTCCCCAGTGCCCAGCCTGAGTCCTTGGGACTCAGTGCAACCACATATATCTGAACCAACAACTTCAGCAGGATCCAAGAGCAGATTGGATGTTTACATAGATGTTAAAACTTGCTGAGTTGAGAAAGTATTAAAAATGAGAACTTTGGAAGGAATGTTAACTTTCACAGTTCAGGACTTAATTAATGGGAGCATCTATTCAGAGCTTAGAGAAGGCTTGTCCAAAGAGCCAAGAGTCCAGAGAACCAGGGAGAACCAATACCAAGACCAGAGTTTTTAAGTTTTAAAAATATTTTTATTCACTTATTTCGGAAGCCAAATGAAATGCTCCTAGAGGCCCTTTGAGAAGAACTAGGAGGCTGTGATTTACTGCTGACATCAAAACCAAAAATTCGCTGACTACTCATCTGGGTGAATGTTGTGAGTTAAGAAAATAATGGTAAAGATTAAGATCTGCTAAGAAATAGATGGTTTTAAATAAAAAATTAGTTTGTATTTCTAGTTTTATGCAGCAAACAGTGCTGAATATGGTAAATATCCTTACCTATGCTATGTAATAGCATATCAATATCTCAATTTTTAATAACAATTCTCAATTTTTTCACTCTCACTTGGTGTAATAATATAATTTAACATAACAACACTCGAACTAAAGCCACGAATGTCTTTCATGCTCACCCACTCCAAAATCATAACATTCAAACCAATCCCTTCTGATATTCAGGCTGTTGTATCATTGTGTGATTTGCCATCAGCCAAAATGTAATCCAAAACCACAAACCAGAACAGTGCAGAGAAAAAAAATGGGGCTGAGGCTCAAAACCTCATGCAAGTTCTAACCTGGCTGCAGATCATATCCAGTCACTTTGACAACACCATGCCCCAGACTGCAGCAGTTAGTCTAGTTATAAAGTCTCTAGACCTTATCGTATATAAATATACTATAATATAAGTATAGGCTCAGAATCAGTGAGGATTTTCCAACCTTCAGCTGAAGGTAACCTTCAATTTTAAGAGCAGGAAATGAAGATAATATTTTCAAAAAGCCTTCAGACAATGTTGTTTACAGTAAGATAAGGTTAGGTTCAGTCTGGACTTATCTGGAACTGTCAAGATTGACTGAATGTGATCATTTTCCAGGAAGAAAATGCACAGCAATATCGTCACTTAGGACTTTTTAAATATAATTTAATAATGGTGTGTTAAAATCTACAATTCTCATTTAGCTACTGAAGAAGTGACAACAGCATTCCTAGTAGTGGACACTCATTCTGTACTAAATATTTATTATCAGCACAAAGAGTAGAAAGTTGAATTTGCACAGAGCTTTCCTAGAGTACAGAGTACCCATGTATTGCACCAATGTGTGCTTGCTTGAGTAATTTTTATTCTCCACACATAACTACATACATAACATACATAACTCTAGGAATTGGTCTAAGTTATTATTGGGGCAAACAAAATTTTTTACTATTTATAGTGATATGGTCATTGTGTTTTCATGGACAAATGTAAGACAATGAGTCATGGCATTAGTCTTCAGACAAGCTACCTATATTTTAATTTTAGGGACATAAAGGTTTGATATGAAGATCTGACTGTGGTTTAAAGAGCCACATGTTTCCTAGAGATGTAGCATTAAGCGTTACAAACTCCATGGTTTGGCCAAACTACCCATGCATGCAAAGTAAGCATGTGGTGTTTGTTGAAATAGACAGTTTCAAGTCCATTTACCTTTCTCCACCTCTTACATCAGTGTGTAAAAGTTAACATTATAGATTCCACTCTTCCTGAAATGGAAGCTGTGTTTTTTACATGTCTGTATTTTGTACTTACATTTTGTTTAGCTATATTCACAGTACATTTTACTTTACTTTAATTGCACCATAGCCCAATATTAATTCTAGCGAGCAACAGTGTGTTCCTGGGAAATAATTTCAGTATTGTAATGTATATAGAAGCAGATACCACCTAGCAAGTTAATGAATGAATCCTCTGTTTTGCAACCCACCAAAATGACTGCAAAAATCCCCTCAGTGCTACATAGTAACTTGATTGTTATGTGACTTATTCCATTAGTGTTGCATATAACTGCTTGAAAAACAGAGCTGCTTTGAAGCTAGAAATTCACTTTTCTTAAAAATTATGAAGAAGTGCTGGCATGTGAAAGAGTTCTAACTGTCTTTGTGATTAGCCCAAAAATAAAAGATATGTTTACATAATTTTATTTTTAAAAATTCTATTCAGCTCTGATTAAATAAATCAAGTTGTGCCAACAATACATTCTAAATTTGTAGAAATTTCTAACTTAAAAAATCTTTATTGTACAGAACAGAGCATTTCACCTGACTTTGAAGATTGTGTTCTGTTCTTATGGCAATAAATGTTTTAGACTTTTAGACATTGCAGAAAATTAATCAATTCTTCCAGGTAAAATTCAGAGAGCAATTGTGTCAGGCTTGTTGTTAGGGGTGTCTTTTCTTAATCAGGGTGATAGCTGTTCTCCAATCTGCTCCAATTAAGAGGGATTTAGTGCATTCAGAATCTGTGCATACTCTGCTGAAATTCAAAAACAATAGTTTTAAAATTATTACACGTCAAATTTTCAGAATATACCTCTAAGGAATTAATATATTTTCCCCCAAACTCTTTTGTGGAGCTTAAATGCCTGCCTGTCTGACATGTCAATTTTTTTCTGGCCTAATAATTTCCAACATGCCCTTTGCCCTAGATCCTTGAAATAAAACAAGGATGGCATTTGTCAGCAAGTTTCTCAAGTCTGCTACCTCTCATTCCATGAGCTGTCACTTGAAAAGGTACATTTAACTTGTGAAAAGGTCATTTTTCGACTAAGAAGAGAGCTTGATGCTTTAGATGATTTGTGCCTTGATCCAAATTCCATTTGACTCTACAGAAACGGCTTGCACATGTAAGTACCTACACATCTCTGTGTCTGTGTGTGCACACACAAATGAGGAGCACAACAGAGCACCCTCCTGTATTAAATAATTTCCCCTCCTTGGGATTCAAATATGCACATAATCCCATGGCTTTCCACCAGGAGCCTATATAATTACTCTTGCCATATCCAGGTCAGCTTACCGTGTCTTTCTGTGTCTACCATACCTTCAGATTTGATGCCCTATTATAAAGCAGATTAAGAAATTCTTTGCAAGAAATACATAAGTGGATTAAAAAAAAAAGTCTACTTGTCTCACAGTCACTTGAGGAATAGGGGTGAGATAGGTTAGTTTTCCCATCTGTTGTTCCTGATGCTTCTGGTGGTCACTTCATTACCTGAATTAGAGCACACATTTTTCAAAACCATCCAGAATTCACATCAGGTGTCTCTGGCAATGTGTTAAAATTCAAAAGCAAAATTGAAAAAACATCATCCTGCTGGCCCCAAGAGAGCTTTAGATCAGCACTGCTGCCCGAAGGACAGCTGGCCCTCTTCTCACCCAGCCAGGGAAGCCTTTTTGTTCCTCCATTTCACAGTGTCACCACCTCCACAGCATGTTGGTGGCTGTGGGTGGCCTCTCTGCTGAGCAGAATATAGCATGATCTATATGTTCTGCAAGATAAGGCTTTGCAGCAGCAAATTTTCCCTGCCCCTCTGGCTGATATATGAAAGAGTTTGAAAGACTGGGCCAATGAGTATCAGGTATCCACTGTCATTAGGACAAGTCCTGTGGATAGGTCTTTACAGCACACAACTCTTTTCCTTTCTAAGCTGTCAAACATTGTTCTGGAGCAAGACAATGTAAGTAACAGCAGCTTGAAACTCTAAAACTGTTTGTGTTTCATGAGGTGAAGAAAACTCCTTTTGGTCCAGTGGAGACTTTTAACTGAATATATAATAAAGTGGGTTTTTTCGTTCTCTCTCATTTATATAATGTAGAAATTTAAAAGTAATGGTAGTAAGTTTTCCTCTTTGCTGATAATATAAGGTGTTTCTGACAGGAAGGAAATTCAAGACGACACATTCCTGGCTCAGCTAGGCTGCTCTGACTGGTGTGGTCTGGTTACCTTTACCCCCTATTTTCTTTTTAGAAATATATTGTCACAGGGAAATCTGCACCTCAGAATGAGCCATGTATTTCTGCTACAAAGGTCAGCCCATTATATAATTTTACACATCTGTCCAATACAAATCAATTCTCTTTGGCTCAAGTGCACCTAAAGAGGCCCAGAGTACATTCAATCCAAATTGTATCACATTCTCCTCAATCAAATTCCAAAGAATTTGATTTTTTTTTCCCATCCACTGATGCTAAAGAGTGTTAAAAGCCAGCTAAACTCAAGATAGAAACATATTTTACCAGGTTGACTGGAATACTCAAACATGAGACAGGCAAAAAGGCAGCAAAATGAGCCCTGGATTTTGATGATCTGCAAAAAGGTACTTGGTTACTTTACATGATGAGACATGTCATAATAATTGAAATTTCATTATTGTTATACAAGTTTTCTGTAAAATTATCACTTTGTGAATCTAAAAATTAAAATCAAAATATTTTGCTTTGTTCTATGTGGATGGCATTTGTGAATCTCACTAATATGTGATGGATGTGTATAATTTAGAATGAAGTGTTAAACATTTTATAACATAAAGTGAATCATAGAGTCATTAGGGTTGGAAAAGACCTCCAAGATAAACAAGTCCGACCACTAACCTAGCTCTGGCAGGCCCAACACTGAACAGTAAAACCACAGAATCGTTAAGGTTGAAAAAGAGCCTTGAGATCATCATGTCCAGCCATCAACGTAGCACAACCACCACATTCACCAATAAACCACGTCTCTAAGTGCCACGTCCACACAGTTTTTGGGCACTTCCAGGGACAAGGACTCAACCACTTTGACAGTCAGCCTTTCCCAGTGGCTGACCAGCCTTTTGGGGAAGAACAGGGGATCACTACCTTCTGTTGCGTCTGTTGATTTCAGTCCAGAAAGTTACACTTTGGTTTAAGAATCAGGCAGTTTTTTTCTCTTTGAAAGGTATCCAAAGGAATCTACCAAATATTTTTGTCAGCTAAAGAGAATTCTGTCTTTTCCACTCCAACTGGGTGTGCTACTTGAAAGGGCTCCTTGGGAGAAGAAAACAAGCATGTCTGCTGATGCCAGGCACAGGGCATGTTCACAGGTGTGCTGGGCAGAGCCTAACTCTGGGAAGCCCTGGATTTAGCAGTCAGGGCACACCTGCAGCCTGTGGGAACAGGGTGCAGGACACCTCTGACTATCCAACCTCTGCCTCTGCAGTTCTGGAGCAGATGCTGTTCTACTGATGATGTGTGGGCTCTGTTAATGAGGCACCTTTGACTGGGCACACAGCCTAACTGTGCTTGCACAAATTGTCTCTTTGCTACCAGTTACACTCATTCCCAGAGGACCATGTCCTCCTGCCTCAGACCAGTGCTGCCTGCATGGATAGCACCTTAGCAAAGCACAAGGAAGACAATTGTGAAGAGGCAGACAATCAATAACAGTTATAAATTATTCAAGAACAAAATGTTCAAGTAATATTAACCTAAAGTTATCGTCACCCATTTTTCTCCAATGGATAAAATCACCTAGTTAGTATTCAAGTGTTACTACACAAATAAAACTGATTGATGTTAACTGAGCAGACTGGGGAAAATTTCATCAGGATGCCCAAATTCTGTTCCTTCTTGCTTAATCAATCACACCTCTGCTAAGTTGTGCAGCATGTTGTTACAAAAGTCTTAGCAAAGAAATTGGTCTGTGGCAAAATGAATAAAACATTTGCCTTAGTGGTAGAGTAATGATCCTTAAGTGCCTTAGAAAAATGAGCTGCAAAGACTTCTTCCTTGTACAGAGAGACTTGAAGTAACTGCTAATAAGGTAAAAAGGGTGATATTTAAGGGTGTGGATAAAACAGGGTATGCACGTTTTACTTGAAGTGTAAACCCAATGCCTTGCACAAATACACATCCATGTGATCCTGAGGTATGAATTTGTTTTTATCCCCATCACCTCTTTCGTATTGCAGTTTTTACACCAGCATTAATCACCTTCATCTCTTCTAGTTCTGTTTTCACGGAGCTTATTGTGTCACCGCAAAGACATTGATCAAGTGGTGGCTGACAGGATGCAGCTATTTACTTTGAAGCAGTGGGAGCATACAGGGCAGGGAAGCTCAGTGAAAATCTGCATTGGCTGGCACTTACAATTCCTGGACAATTCATACGTCTCCTTGAACACGTCCCCAAAGGCAAAGAATAATGACTTAGGTTTCCTTACAGAAATGTCATTTTTATCTGAGGCATAAAGAAGTAAAGGAAGAAAAAACCACTACATATTAAGCATGCTTAAAAAGACTTATTTAAAGATAATTACAGAGGAATGTAAAACCAATGACTGAATGGTGGGGGATTATTTACTGTCATTTCAAATTAACTTACTTTAAATCCATCTAAAGCACACTTGAAGTTAAGATGAGGCCTTTCTTCTGATTTCTATTTTAAAAATAGAAGGGGAGAAAAAAGAGAGACAACTGCTTTGGGGTGTGTATTTCACACAATATTAGAAAATATAATTGGTAGACAGCTGCTGACAACAAAATGCTCCTTTAAGAAAGCACTGATTTGAAAACTAGTGTGAGGTCATGTAACCTCATTATTCTCTTTACATCTTCCATTAGGTCAAAATACCAATACCTTTTGCAGTAACTTTCATCTCAGGCAGCATATGCCAGCATTTCGCTTTCAACTCTGGCTTTTTTATTCTTCAGAAGGATTACAATCTGCAACACCACCGCTTCATTTTCATTACATTGCTGTTCTATCTTTTAGCGGAAATCAGTTTCACATTGTGTTATTCTTATACTCCTTAACAAGGTTTAGAAAGAAAAAGAAGAAATGATTTCTTTTAAATTAAGAGGTCCCAGTTTGATAGCACTTCCCAAATCCAAGAAAAAAAAAAGAAAAAAAGAAAAAGAGAAAAGAAAATAAAAGAAAGCTCTATTATATGAATAGTTTGCTTGAAAAGGATATGCAGCAGTGGCACATTCAAATCCCAACTGTCTAAGCTGAGAGTCATTGATGTGTATTATCTGCTGGCTGCTATCATTAACAAGGCAGCTTTAAAAGGACAATTCTTAAAGCCTGGACAATTTCTTTGGGCTAAAACTCTGAGGACAGCCTCTCTATCCTTTAGCTGAAAAAAGAAATCCTCTTGTGTGTGAACATATATAAAAAAATTTGTCTCCTCTGGCTGGACTTTCACAGTCTTTTTCAGAGTTTTTTTGCTTGACTCTTAATACCCTTTCTGTGCAAGGCTAAGACCATTTCTGAACATTTACATAGAATGTAAATTTACATAAAGTCCTCTGGCTGACTAGTAGCATGTAAAGCTCTCCTTGCAAGTCTTCTGTAGGTGTCTGCTAGTGCTTTCCTCAACCTCCTAAGAAGGAAGATTTTAGGAGAAAGCCTAATGCATTCTATCCAATGATTTCCTAGGAGTTGATTTGAGGGTACTGATCTACAATTTTCATATTTTCATAGTTGTTTGGGTTTTTTTTTAGTAAGGTTGTGTTTTCTGACTCCTTGATTAACTTTTATTTTTTGGAGGAGGCCAGGGGTGGAGGGGAAGGAGGGGAGAAGTTAGGACTTACCACTCTGTCCCTCCCCCCCCCCAAAAAAAACAGGTGGGCT